>JACXGI010007679.1:0-36126 GCA_016801175.1 Esox masquinongy
GCTGAAGCGAACTATGACATCGGTAACCGTGAACTCCTGGCAGTAAAGATTGCGCTCGAGGAATGGCGGCACTGGCTAGAGGGGGCAGAGCTGCCGTTTCTCGTTTGGACAGACCACAAAAACCTCGAGTACATCCGGTCCGCCAAACGCCTCAACCCACGACAAGCCAGATGGGCCCTGTTTTTTGGCCGTTTTGAGTACTTTGAGTTTACCTGCCACTCCCCCTCTGCCCTTCCAATCCGCGCTTGGGTCCTCGCCCCCGTCCGTGACACTCTCTGCCACAGAGTTCTTGCTCGTTCTGCTCTCACTATTGACCACGTGTGCAGAGCGGTCTATGGCTGCATATGTGTGTTTGAAGAACTTTTTCTTAGCAAAGTTGGTTGATCTTTCAATTGATCAGCCTCAAAATTTTGAAGAGGCTTGTCTTTTTTATATAAAAATTTAGGGTCCTTACAATGTATTACTATTAAGGACCTAGTAAGGAGTAGGACAACCCACTGTCATCAGAACCTGACCTACTGTGTTTTTGGGTGATTTAGCTGTTTTTTCACATCTCCTGCCAGCCTTTACCTGTACTTTAGCCTACCTCTGTTCTTTGGATTTAGACCTATAGCCTCCCAGACTATTTTGCCAGGCTGTTGTTTTTGTCTTGTCGGCTAAAATAAAACCCTCTTGTGCTCCGCGCATGGATCTGTACCTGCCTGTGGGTCGTATTCCTTACAACTACACTCCTCATTCCATTTTTGAATTGTTTACACAGTAGACACCCATGTTTTGCCGCTCCTGGTTTTCAGAAAAAGTGGTGACACATTTGTATTGTTCAAAACTATTCAAATTTACACCTACAAAGCGATTCATACCTATTACAACACACTCTTAAAATGCTTATAGATGTGTATTGAATGTACGATAGATATGTAGTCTTAAGCAAATAGTTAGCATTTCTTTTGTGAATTATTACTCTTTGATTGAAAAAGCACTTTGTTCGGCTCTACTGCAACCCATATTAGATAGGGGACTAAAATGTTTGCTTTGAGCACGCACTGAGCAAATAGTCACTTTAATAGAGTAACCATAACAACATTGTGAAAGGGTACATGCCCAGGTGAATTTTATGAGCAGGTGATAAAAAGGATCAAGGTAAACACTCCAGCATAGTATACATACAGTATATATATGTAACTAAAAAAAAGAAGAGTGGATGTTGATTATTGAAAACATTTCAAAGCCAATCTTGCACTGAAGTTAAAAAAAAAACTGATCCTGCCCAGCCAGGATATAAAAGGTATTATGTACTAATATATTTGTGAAATTATTGAAGTAAATCTCCCAACAATCTGTTTTTCTTAACATTAGATATGAACAACAAGATAAAAAAAGCCCCAAAACCAGGGAAATAATATCTGCATTTCCAGCATAATAAGAAAATGGTTTCAGGAAAATTATTTTAATTGTCTACGGTTTCAGTGGCCTGCACAGTCCTGAGAACTCTGTATCCATCTTCCTAGTCCATTACTTGTCCCAAAATAATTTACCAACCAAGCGTTTGGAGGTCAAGCCGAGTCCGGAAAACCTTGGCCAGTGACTTGCTGTGGGTCATTGTTCTGGTTCATGCATAAGGCACTGCGTTATAGTGTCTTTCCATGTGGGGAAAGCAAGGCCAAAGCACGGGGCTCAGTCTGGGAAGAAAGCAATGCTTTAACTTCACAAGATAGTCTTACATTCCAAGGCCGAGAACCTGTAAAAAGCTCTACAAAGGTAGTACCAACAGGCCACTCATCTGAATGCCACGTTGCAGGATTGTAGTGTAGCTCACATTCAGGAGCATGGTAGTAGACAGTTCCATCGAGAGGACCAGCAGGTGGAACAAAGGTCTGGCTGCCTATTTTCAGGGAAACTGTGTCGTGAATGTTTGCCATGCCCCAATCCATCAAAAAACCTCTATTGCCTTTTTCCTCCACCTACAGAAATAAACATTTTCCAGATATTCATGCAGACCTTTCAGACCTTCCCTAACATTATAACAATGACATATAACTACTATTAATACTATATAATTATTTCTAGGTTAAAAATATGGTATATTCCAAATATTTAACCAGCTCACTTACAATAATGTTGCCTGGTTTAATGTCCAGGTGTATAATACTCTTAGAATGGATGTACTCAACAGCCAGGCAAACCTGGAACCCAATGGCCTGTTTTGTCTCTTCATCTAGCTGAATATTGAACATACAAGGTAAGCATAGTTAACAAGGTAAGATAAGATTTCCAACTATAAATAAGACTTTAATACACTGTAACATAATAGTACCTTACCATTTCCAACAATAAATAAGACTTTAATACACTGTAACATAATAGTACCATACCATTTTGCATCCCAAAGAGCATCTTAACTATTCCGATATGTTGGGCCCAAAATACAACATATTTGTGAATAAGAATGTGATGACTCATAAACTGAATAATTTATGTGAAAAAGGGGTAGTGTTGAGCGTAGACCTAGCTTGAATGACTCAGAGTGGCATGTATGTTCACTGTTAACGGCATACCAGTTTTGCAGATTGGTTGTGAAGGATGGCATCCAGATTACTCCCATGTATGTACTCATTGGCTATCAAAAGTTCTGTTGCTGTCCTTGACTCTCCTATCATTCTCACTATGCATGGATGGCTCAGACATCTGTTAAGAGCATCATAAACATGAATAGTACTCCAGGGATATAAGTATCCACTTCTTATCTATTCTTTCTCCTCACACATTATCCAGATAAAGTTCACAGTGATGCAAAAGTGTATTGTAAGTGGACATTATTTGACTACCAAAAATGTATAGGAAAGCATCAGTGGATGGATGCCAAACTATTTCCCATTAGGATAAGAAAATATATCATGTACTATACTCACGTAATATTTAAAACACGTAGCAGCACAAACGAAACTTGTAACCGCACAAACCAGCACAAACGAAACACAAACAAGACTTTTATGGGTGAGGAGGATTTGGGAGGCTGAGTGACCTCGGAATTATCTATAAAATATTCTTGAGGACTAATATCTAAAAAATGACAGCAGCACAACTGGAGCACAAACAATTAAAGATATTTTACCTGTGTAAAGATGGTCCCCCATCCAGCGCAAAACTACGGCAAAATAGGCTTAATCGTTCGTGCCGTTTTTTTTAGATATTAAATAATATTTCATAGGTCAAATTCACTTACAATGGGCTCAATCATTTGTGCTCCTTTTGTGCCGATAAAGGTTTGTTTTTGTGACTGCTTTCTTACTGATAGTGACAGAGCTATAGTGGAAAGAAAGTAAAGCCAGTGCGCTATCCATTAGAAATGTAGGTTATGCACCAAAAACTGTAGCAGCACAAGCAAACCTTTTAGTGGCACAAATGGAGCACAAACTATTGAGCCTATTTTGAGGCAGTTTGGATCAGGTTGGGGGGCTGGTGACACCTAAAATTGAATGTCTAATATATAAAAGGCTGCATCAGCACAAACAAAACTTTTAATGGCACAAACCAGCACAAACGAAGCACAAACAAAAGAGACTATTTTGGTTGAATTTGGAGCATGTTGGAGGGCTGAGTGACGTCATCACCTATAATTAAATTTCTAATATTAAAAACATAGATGAAGCAAAAACTAAAATTTTAACAACACAAACCAGCACAAACGAAGCAAAAACGAATGAGCCTATTTTGACTCAATTTGGAGCATGTTGGGGGGCTGAGTGACGTCATCGCCAATAATTAAATGTCTAATATATAAAATACCGAAGCAGCACAAACAAAGATTTTAACGGCACAAACCAGCACAAACGAAGCACAAACAAATCAGACTATTTTGATTGATTTTGGAGGATGTTGGGGGGCTGAGTGACCTCAGAATGACCTACACAATTTTATTTAATATCTAAAAAATGACAGCAGCACATACAAAAATTTGAACAGCACAAACCAGCACAGATGAAGCATAAATGAATGAGCCTATTTTGACTCAATTTGGAGCATGTTGGGGGGCTGAGTGACATCATCACCAATAATTAAATGTCTAATATATAAAATACAGAAGGAGCACAAACGAAATTTTTAACTGCACAAACCGGCACAATGAAGCACAAACAAACAAGACTATTTTTGTTGATTTTGGAGGATGTTGGGGGGCTGAGTGACCTCAGAATGACCTATAAAATATTCTTTAATATCTATAAAATGATAGCAGCACAAACGAAAATTTTAACGGCACAAACCAGCACAAACGGAGCACAAACAATTGAGCCTATTTTGCCGACATTTTGTGGTAATATACATAACGTAAACTAGCAGCAATTTTTGAAAGAGTAGGATGGGGAGTATGAACAGTATGCTAGACGTATTGAATATTATTACTTAGTACATAGTGGTGAAGAGTCATCATTCATGACATTAGATGACATAGCACTAGATACATTTCCACAAACGATGCCGCCAACAAAGTGGTCCAAGTATGGCAAGAGTACAACAAAGACTGTGCATCAAGTGGTTGTTGATGACAGTAAAGCTCTGCAGATACTGAAAAGCAGAATCTATTATTACAGTTTATAACAAAAAACAAGCATAACATAGCCTACACATATATAGTCTACTAATAGTAGTTACATATGGTAGGCTACTAATGTATTTTACGCTTAGTTCTCATGTCCTTTCCATCTCTCCTCTCATATTCTGCTCGCAGGTGATCAGAGATGAGTGGATAGTGCCTGCCGTCCCTATACGCGTTGTTGATGTTTGATTATTTTTCTAAAGAATTCTTCGCTTGTTGATGTTGAAATAAATGTTTTTGCTTTTCAAACTCTGAGTGGTTTCAGTTTAATATGTTGCAGGCTCATTTATTGACTGTACAATATTGGGCTTGTTTTGGACTTGTTTTTGAAGCTGCGGTTGCTTGTTGTGTCGTGAGAATTGACAACACTGGTCAGGATCCCTTATAAGTTGGAGACAGAGAGAGACAAGTCTTTCAGTATATGTGGAATTGATCAAGCATACAGAATACAAAACCCTTCTAATAAGATAATGAATAAATAAGAATGACAATAAATTAATTTTCTACACTAGCCTAGCAGTAATGAAAGAAGGTACTGCTGCACGTTTACTAAATATACGATACAAAATGTAATTGTTTAATCTAGCAATTTAGTGTTTGTGTATTATTTCAAGCAATATAAGGCATTCATTTTCAGGATGCATTGATTTATGCTTCTGCACTTGTCAGAATGATATAAACAATGTGTCCAAGTAAAATACTGCATCTTTTCCTTCAACTCCCAACACTCCCAACTCCCAAAATCAATAGAGATTTTGCATGCTTGAAAGACTCGTACCAAACTTTGAACACATAAACATCAAAGTGTAGAACATAGATGATATTTATTAGCAAGATATTACACTGTCCAATTTCAGTAGCTGGATTTGTATAAGTGGACATAACCAACAATAGAATGATATGCCGCCCTTGAAATACAACTTGCCACCCCATGTAAAATTTTCTAGAAACTCCACTGGGCATGTAGAGCCAAGTTGAGCTGGTACCATGCAGTGGAAAGCTCCCAAAGCGTATAGAGTCGAGCCGGTACCATGCAGTGGAAAAGCGTCTTAAAAGAAATGACCCAGGCCTATTACTGGCTAATAAGCTATTAAAACGGCCAGTGGCAAAAGCCATACACTTCATAGATGCTATTTCTGGTGGAAGTAAATTTTATAAGAAATGTCAGTCAGTTTAACACAAAGCTTAATGGTGTCTAGCTAAATATTCAAACTTGGCGTGATGTTAATACGCAACAAAATGATCTAATGTTGAGACGCAATTTTATGACGAGGCGTTATATCTCAATCGGTCCCAATACTGTAATACAGCAACCATAACATTATCATTCCTCCCCAGAAATTCAGTTCTTCCTCCTCCTCAGTCATCACCCCTCCCCCAGTCAAACGTCACCGCTCCCTTGGTCAAGTATCCACTCTCCCCTTGTCAAACATCACCCGTTTAAGCTTCAGCCCTCCTCTTGTCAATCGCCATTCCTCCCTTGGTCAATCGTCAGCCCTACCCTGGTCAATAGTCAGTCCTACCTTGGTCAATCGTCATTCCTGGCTTGTTGTTGTCTCTCTGTTGCGCACTTGTGCAATTGGGCTGTACTCTGCTGGCAATACTCGGGCCTCATTCAGGGTGGTTGCGGTTGGTGGGTGTCCCTTTGGTTGATGCTTGGCAATGTGGGTGGATTGATTTCCTGCCTGTTGGGCCCTGTCCGGGGCCTCCCCGGATAGGGCCACAGTGTCACCGGACCCCCCTGTCTCAGCCCCAAGGACTTACGCTGCTATATTATTGTGCTGGGGGAGTAGGGTCAGTTCTCCTTCTCCACTATAAATCCTTGTAGATCTAAGGAATGCATTTTCAAAATTTTCCCTGTCTCCTGCCGTTTTAAACTTAGGAGGACATGAGGTCCTGGCCCACACCTGAGGAGTACCCATTGCTGTCCCTGTCCAAAGTCCTCCTGGTTGTGTTGCAGATCAAGACGATACCTGACGATTTCAGCTGCCACTGTGCTGACACCTCCCCCTCCCAGTGTTGTCCCTGTCCTTGTCCATCTGGTCATGCTTCCGACTCTGGACTCAGCCCACATGCATTTATTAATTATTACAATTTGGACTCTTAATACGTTCACCCGGCACAGCCAGAAGAGGACTGGTCACCCCTCTAAACCTGGGTCCTCTCTAGGTTTCTTCCTAAATTTCTGCCTTCTTAGGGAGTTTTTCCTAGCCACTGAAATTCAACACTACTGTTGTTTGCTCCTTGGGGTTTTAAGGCCGGGTGTTTTGTAAAAGCACTTTGTGACAACTGCTGATGTAAAAAGGGCTCTATAAATACATTTGATTGATTGATTGATTCCTCCTCTAGTCAATCATCAGCACTCCCCTTGTCAATCGTCAGCCCTCCTCCAGTCAAACATCAGCCATCCCTTATGTACTGAGGTGAAATCAATTTTATATTCGAGATTCAACAGACATTCACATTCGTTCCTCCGTTCAGGCTCCCTTCCACATTTTGGGACCGAGGTAAAAGAGTAAACCAGGTAATTGCTGAAATGTCAGAAGACGAATATAGTATCATTATGGGCTCTCATCAACATCAATCCACATGAAATACCAAAACAAACATGTTTCCATTGATTTATTGATTATAAATTAATCTATAATGGCTTTTTCACCAAAGCAAAGCTTGAGCAAGTAGGCCAGGTATTTCTAGAATAATATACACCAGGTTTGAAGTACCTATGACAATCATTGAAAAAGATATTGAAGAAATGCCTTATAGGAGGTGTTTCCATTGATTTATTGATTATTAGTAAAACAATAAAGAGTTTTTCTACCAAAATAAAGCTTGATTAAGTAGACCAGCTATTTCTAGAATAACACAATAACAAAAGATATTGATGAAATAGAGAATTACATTTGTTTCCATTTATTAATTCATTATTAATATATCAATAAAGGATTTTTCACCAAAGCAAAGCTTGAACAAGTAGGACAGATATGTTTAGAATAATATACACAATGTTTGAAGTTCCTATGACCAATATTCAAAAAGATATTTAAGAAATACAGAATTAGAGGTGTTTCTATTGATTTTTTTTATTATTAATTAATCCATAATGGCTTTTTCACCAAAGCAAAGCTTGAACAAGTAGATCAGCTATGTTTAGAATAGTATACACCAGGTTTGAAGTTCCAATGACAGTCAATGAAAAAGATATTGAAAAAATACAGAATTAATTGTTTCTATTGATTTATTGATTATAAATACATCCATAATGACTTTTTCACTAAAGCAAAGCTTGAAAAAGTAGGCCAGCTATTTTTAGAATAATATACACCAGGTCTGAAGTTTCTATGACAATCATTGAAAAAGATATTGAAGAAATACTGAATTAGAGGTGTTTTCATTGATTGATTGATTATTAATAAACAATAAAGAGTTTTTAAAACCAAAACAAAGCTTGGACAAGTAGGCCAGCTATGTTTAGAATAATATACACCAGGTTTGAAGTTCCTATGACAATCAATGAAAAAGATATTGAAGAAATACAGAATTAAAGGTGTTTCCATTGATTATTAAAAAATCAATAAAGAGTTTTTCACCAAACCAATGCTTGAACAAGTAGGCCAGCTATTTTTAGAGTAATATACACCAGGTTTGAAGTTCCTATGACCATCATTGAAAAAGATATTGAAGAAATACTGAATTAGAGGTGCTTCCATTAATTTATTGATTATTATTTCTTCCATAATGGCTTTTTCACAAAAGCAAAGCTTGAACAAGTAGGCCAGCTATGTTTAGAATAATATACACTAGGTTTGAAGTTTCTATGACAATCATTGAAAAAGATATTGAAGAAATGCCTTATAGGAAGTGTTTCCATTGATTGATTGATTATTAATAAATCAATAAAGAGTTTTTGCACCAAAACAAAGCTTGAACAAGTAGGCCAGCTAATTTTAGAATAACATACACCAGGTTTGAAGTTCCTTTGACAATCATTGAAAGAGATATTGAAGAAATATCGAATTAGAGGTGTTTCCATTGATTTATTGATTATTAATTCAATCAAAATCAATCAATCAAAGCAGTTGTAAAAAGGGCACACAAAGTGCTTTTACAAAACACCCGGCCTTAAACCCCAAGGAGCAAACAACAGTAGTGTTGAATTTCAGTGGCTAGGAAAAACTCCCTAAGAAGGCCGAAATTTAGGAAGAAACCTAGAGAGGAACCAGGCTCAGAAGGGTGACCAGTCCTCTTTTGGCTGTGCCGGGTGAACATATTAAGAGTACAAATTGTAATAATTAATAAATGCATGTGGGCTGAGTCCAGAGTCTATTTAAACTTAGTCCAGGTCGGAAGCATGACCGGATGGACAGGTACAGCACCGGGAGGGGGAGGTGTCAGCACAGTGACAGCTGAAATCGTCAGGTATCGTCTTGATCTGCAACACAACAAGGAGGACTTTGGACAGGGACGGGTCTTTCAAGCCTGGTACTCCTCAGGTGTGGGCCAGGACCTTGTGTCCTCCTAAGTTTAAAACTTAGGAGGACACAGGGAAAATTTAGAGACAGGGAAGACAGGGAAAATTTAGAAAATGCATTCCTTAGATGTACAAGGATTTATAGTGGAGAAGGAGAACTGACCCTACTCCCCCAGCACAATAATATAGCAGCGTAAGACATTGGGGCTAAGACAGGGGGGTCCGGTGACACTGTGGCCCTATCCGGGGGAGGGCCCGGACAAGGCTCAACAGGCAGGAAATCAATCCACCCACATTGCCAAGCATCAACCAAAGGGACACCCACCAATTGCAACCACCCTGAATTGGGGCCGAGTATTGCCAGCAAAGTACAGCCCAATTGCACAAGTGCGCAACAGAGAGACAACAACAAGCTAGTGACTCCGCCCCCCAATGGCATTGTAGGGAGGGCATCCCAGTGGAGAGCCCACCTGGCAAGACAGCAAGGGTGGACAGTATCAAGGCTTTCTGGTCACCTTCACGCCCCTGGGCCAGACTACACTTAATCATAGACCATGCTGTAGAGATGAGTCTTTAGTAGACACTTGAAAGTTTGCACTGAGTTTGCATTTCTAACCTTAATTGGCAAATCATTCCACAGTAGCGGAGCTCTATGAGAGAAGGCCCTGCCTCCAGCTGTTTATTTAGATATTCTAGGTACAATTAAAAGGCCTGCATCTTGCGATCTAAGGTTACGTGTAGGTATGTATGGCTGGATCATTTCAGCAAGGTAAGTAGGAGCAAGTCCATGTATTGTTTTATAGGTTAACAATAAAACCTTAAAATCAGCCCTAACCCTAACAGGCAGCCAGTGTAAAGAGGCTAGTACTGGAATAATGTGTTCACATTTTTTTGTTCTAGTTAGGATTCTAGCAGCCGTGTGCAGCACTAATTGAAGTTTATTGATTGATTTGTCAGGATAACTGGAAAGAAGAGCATTGCAGTAATCTAATCTATAAGTAACAAATGCATGGATTAGTTTTTCTGAATGAGTTTTTCATAGAAGGTTTCTGATCTTTGCAATGTTTTGAAGATGAAAATAAGCAACTCTTGAGACATATTTTATATGTTCATCAAAGGACAGGTCAGGGTCAAGGGTAACGCCGAGGTTTCTTACAGTTTTTTGGGATACAACCATGCAGCCGTCGACGTTCACAGTGAGATCTGCCAACAAAGCTCTTTGTTCCTTGGGTCCTAAAACGAGCATTTCTGTTTTTCTTGAGTTTAAAAGCAAGAAGTTCTCTGTCATCCACTTCCTAATATCTGAAATGCATGCTTCCAAAGTAGCTAATTTTGGGGCTTCTCCATGCTTCATTGAAATATAGAACTGTGTATCATCAGCATAAATGTGAAGATTGACATTGTGATTCCGGATTACATCACCCAGAGGCAGCATATATAGTGAGAACAATAATGGGCCCATAACCGAGCCTTGAGGAACACCAAAACCTACCTTTGTTTTGTCAGAGGTATGCCATCCACACATACGAACTGATATCTTTCAGATAAATAAGATTTAAACCAGGCTAGAGCATGTCCACGTAGCCCAATATGGGTTTCCAGTCTCTCTAAGAGAAGGGAGTGATCAATAGTGTCAAATGCAGCACTAAGATCAAGAAGCAACAGGACGGATGCGGAACCTTTGTCTGAGGCCATTAGAAGGTCATTTGTTACTTTCACGAGTGCAGTCTCAGTACTATGATGGGGTCTGAAACCGGACTGGAGCATTTCATAAATGTTATTTGTCTTCAGGAAGGCATTCAGTTGTTGGGAAACACATTTTTCTAAGATTTTTGAGAGGAATGGGAGGTTCGATATTGGCCTATAATTGTTTAATATGTCAGGATCCAGATTCGATTTTTTTTAGAAGAGGCTTAATTTCTGCTGTTTTTAGTGAGTTTGGTACACATCCGGACAATTTGACTCAATTTGGAGCATGTTGGGGGGCTGTCATTGCCAATAATTAAATGTCTAATACGTATAATACTTGTATTTCATACTGACACATTTATTTCATAATGACACGTTTCCATTTGGTATATTCAAATGAATGGGGCGTGGTTATCTCACAGTTTCAGACCAAAGCAACAGCAACACTGAATCACTGAATTTGAAAACACAAGAAGGGAGCGAACATTTCTGGCGGATGGAAAGGACAGTAACAGAAAACATCGTTGTTGCTTATTGTTCAGATGCGTGCGTTATCTGATTCCCCAAAAAGCTTCTCATTATTGAGAGAGGCTGCCAACCGCCTCGACGGGACGGTGACGCCGTATGGACTCTCCAGGACAGCCAGGCTTGCACATCCATTTGGTTCAGGTAAGAGCTTCAGGTCAAGTTGATTTGTAAAGTGAACATCATTGCTTTTGTATTATATGTATGTTAGTTATCTAGATGTTTGTTCTATGTAAACCAAATTAACATGCCAACACTGTGTGGACACGAGTGAGGGCAAAATGTTAAATAAGGTAGCTAGCTACAGTTCTAATGTAGCTACTACTTGTGCGTTGTTAACAATTGTTTTTGCTGAATAACAGTACAGTAACCTCATGTTTGCTAAGTTAGTCTCATACCTAATCGTTAGTAATAACAAATGCTACCAGTAACGTGTATCTTGTTAGTTAATCAAGGTAAAGAAGTGCAACAGGTCCGTAACTACCAATAAATCATGTATTTATTAAATTCAGTCCATACAGTAGTTGCTTGGAATACTGATATAGCCAAAATTGACTAATTTGATATAGCCTAAATTGACTAAATTGCCTTGATTCTTGATTAGCCAATTTCTTGAATACTGACTAGTCTACAGATTACTCTGTTTTTTTATGTTACCACTAGTATATAGACAAAATGTATGTACTGCTTTTATTATAAACGTTGCCTTGTGGGAGAGATCAGAATGTCAGGCCAGACTCCAATGTCTCTTATGGCGTGTTCCATTTGAACTCGGAGTTTAGAATTTCCAAGTTCCAGGTTGGAAGTTTCAACTGGAACGCCCCCTCAAGTCGGAATTCCAACTCGGAAAGTCGGAGCAGCCCCATTAGCCCCGGGTTCGTAATCCCAGATAGGAGCACCCTATGCCATTTAGCAGACTAGTTTTAAATTATATTATATTTATATTATATAAATTACGTTTATAGTTATGTTACAATATTCTGAAGAGCACTCGCCCGTCCAGGATACAGATTAGGTTACCGGTTACGGAATTGAAAAGTGGTCAAAAATTTTTTCTACACAATGAAATACAATGAAAAACATTGTACATATTCCGAAAGGGCAAGCACAACAAAGGCTTTAATGGGGGCGTCCATCCTGTTTTCCAACTTGGACTTTTGGAACTTCATGTTCCAAACTCAGAGGCTGAAAAATGAAGCCTACCTGGAAGTTCCAAAAACTGCAATTCATCGAATGGCCACTTGAGGCTGGCTGCAAAAGGGAGCAATCTCCATAGATCTCTATGGCAAAATGCCCAACTTTACAGCAGAAATAAACAGGTTTACAGCCTGGTTCAAACAAGAAACCAGGCAAGCCTTGTTCAGCCGGACCGCAATAGAAAGTATCGCCCTGTTGAGATTCAAACCCAGGTCGCCCAAGTGAAAGGCTGTATTGCTAACCACTACACCACATAGCTCTATGTTCAATGCATGTCTGTATAGCCTCTATCCTGAACAAATCCACTTTTGCCACTGGCCGTTTTAACAGCTTATTCGCCAGTAATAGGCTTTACCAGTATCTACTAAGTTACTGGAATAATCATAGGAATTGAGCAATTGCTAGCGAGTCTGCCAAAGCTATTTCATTTCATGGCATAAGAACGTATTTTTTTCATTCATGGCATAATGACGTACTTTTTTCTTTCATTCGTGAATGACATTGATACAATAACTATCAAGAAAGGTGACGATAACTAACTTTTTCATCAAGTGAAACAACGAGAGAATCATGGAAATGAAATAAATAAATGTTGTGGTTCACAATAGATTTGAACTTGAGCCTTCCACGTGAGAGGCACTGTCTTTAACCATAATGCCACGGCATTACGCATTTCACCAGTCGCTAAACACTATTGAGCATTGTGTTAAACTGACTAACGTTTCTTATTAAGTTTACCTCCACCACAAATAGCGTCTATGAGCTGTTAGCTTTTGCCACTGGCCGTTTGAACAGCTTATTAGCTAGTAATAGGCTTACTGGTATCTACTAACTTCTTAGGAATAATCATAAGAATTGAGCAATTGCTAGCGAGACTGAAGATGAACTTTTCCATGCCAGAAAGAGTCGCAATATAACCGTATACAATTTCAGGTTTAGCCAGCGAAGTTTTCGTCAATACGGAATAATTCACAATGTATACTTCGCTTCGCCTGCGAGCGAAGTATACATTCATTCACTCACTCAGTAACAGACATTCGCTCTTCTAAGCCGGCTCTGCTTACGTGGTCCGGAAAAAATGGTTTGTTGTATATTGCTTATTTCCCCCTTTTTGACAATTGTGGGGGGGGGGGGGGGTTTTTAAAACTCATCCGTTTAAATTATAACAAGTCTTATAATTAGGGGGCGTGGTCTATTGAGTGACAGGTGTGCTGGCGCTGTCACTCGTGTCACTCCTAGCGGTTTGCCCTTTCTGGTATCGCCTCAGCTAACTCCAGTCACTGACAAGTAATGCTATAATCAAATGACATCCAAATAAACAACTTGTAACCATATAGTCTATGCTCATAACTAAAGTTATGTGAAAATCTAATATCTAATCTGCAAGTCTCAGCCTATTTTTTACAGTCTTGTCTCGACAAAATCAAGAGTTGCAAAATTACCACATTTATATATTAAAAAAAACAGTCAAGCATTTTAAGCATTTAAGTTTTGTTGTATAGTTTCAGGTTAACTTGCCTCAAGTGTAAGCTGGTAACGTTACCGTGACTGGCTACCAACTGCCGGCTAGCAACCGCTAGCAACGCAGAGTAGCATACTGGTAGCATTTAGCCTAGCTTCTTAGCCTTTGCTAACTTGGTAATGTCACGCTAAGTGGACGTTGTTTCAGCAACCAGGTACCTCAGCTGCACCCTCGCCCCACCTCTTTGCCCATTTTTGGTTATCCGGGAGTTATCCGGGACGAGTGACACGCTGCCAAGATGGCGACAGCCATCTCCGCCAAAAATGAGCTTCAAAACGGGTCTTCAGACACCTATGGGTGACTTCACGGTTACTACGTCCATATTTGTTTATAGTATATGGTTAACTCGGGTGTGACGTCATTCCCAGTATCGAGTTCCGACTTCTGAGGTAAATGGAATGTGGCATTACTACAGGTGTGTTTGTAAGGAAGAGGTAAAAAAGGGAATTGACTTGGATTCTCCTTTACCTATATCTGTAGAATATATGATTAGATGAATATTAGAATGACAAACATGGCAAACTGAAGAGGTACTGTCTATATGTCTGTGGAAGTTCTCTGCATCCCACTGCTGTCTTTTGCCTCTGAAGCTTACTAAGGTCGGGTCTGGTCAGTCCTGGGATGGGAGACTACATGTTGCTTAAGTGTCCTGTACAGGGTGCTGTGATTTGGATTTCCAGACTGTGGTCACCATAGGTCCCATGTCACTATAAGAGAAGGGGTGTTTACCGGTGTGATGGCAAAATGTAATCTCATAACAGCATGGCCAACTAACCATCCCCTTCTAATTGGTTGATCTTCTCTCCTTCTCCTGTAACTATTTCCCAGGTTAATTCTCTAAATTAGAATTTGTTCTCAGGCAACTTACGTGGTAAAATAACAGGCTAGATAAAATAAAAATCTCACCTAATTATCAAAACATCTTTAATTCATCTGTCAAAAGTGCTCAAATTCTCTTTACTGTTTCTGTCCATCCCATCAGTCACCACAACTGTCTTGTTTTTTTTCAGAGCTCTGACGTTGCCGACTACCAAAGGACAGACAAGGCCCATTGCAATGGTACTGGGACAGAAAGATATTAACAAAACAATATCTCCGCTCACATCACCTAGTATTTGGAGGAAACGGGAGAGAGTAGGCTGGGTTTTAGAAACGTTTGCTAGATAAGATTCTCCAGGTATCATGGTATACATGTCTGTGCTTTTAAGCAAGGTACCTAATCCTAAATACTACTGTAAATTGCTCAGTGTCTGATAAATTACTCAAATTTAAATATGTGTACAGATTAACGGTGGGTGGGATGATGAATGCCAAATAAAAAGGGCCTTGCTGCTTACGGAAATTTGGTAATAACCAGACAAACAAGTAATAACCAGACAAACTGTACAGTATCAGTTTCAGTTGGGTTGTCACTCACCTGTCTCAATGTTTGCCATTCGTCATCTCAACCTCTTTCCAGTTTGACCTGGAGCCCCACCCGCTGTCCCCAATTCTGGCCATCAGTGTTCTGGATCATGATGCTTCACTGTGGGGCCTGACTGCTGAGATCACTACCGGGTCAACATCCTCAAAGAAGCATGCCACTTATCCTTCTACTAATACCGAACATGCATCTGTGTATTTAAATATTCCTTAACATTACTTGGATACTGCATACCATATAGTCTCCAACACCCCCCCCCGTCTCAGTTTTTAGTTTTTATGCTGCCGTTTGTGCCGGGGGACAAGGGTCAGTCGGAATTCTGAGGTATACTTTTGGATCTAAGGAATGCTCCTGCTAATAACTGTGGTGTCCTGTTGAATCTTAAGAGAACCCAAGTCCTTGGACTGTGTTGTAGGATTACCTGGCCTGATGTCTCCTAGTTGTCCCTGCTCAAAGTCCACCTGGTTGTGTTGCAGATCTACACAGTGATGGTTGGCCACCTGATCACCCCTGTCTTTGTCTACCTGGTTGTGCAGCTGATCTGGATTCTGCCTAAAGACTCAGCCCACCTGTATTTACTGACCAGCCAGTAATTGGAACATGCAAAAATATTGGCCCAAAAAGGTCATGTATTCTTATAAATATCACCCAGCACAGTCGAAGAGGACCATTTAAAGTCTGGCTCCTCTCTAAGTTTCTTCCTAGGTCTCATTCCCACTAGTGTTTTTTTCATAGTCACTGTGCACCAATTATTTTTGTGTATATGCATTTTGTGACAACTGCCAATGCAAAATGGGTTTTATAAAATTAATCTGACGAACAGATAACACCAGTGGGTGAGTGGAACAACTTATAACCCACCCAACATATGGTCTTTATTCCAGTAATAAATCCTCTTGCTCTGATTTGTATTGAACACTGATAAAACCTTATGAATATTTACAGATGACAAAGGAGAACCACTTGATAATACACACAGAAACTACAGTAAAATCAGTGTTCAATTTGAAATGAGTGCTGACAATCTTTCAAGGAGTAGATGAACACAACTTACCAGGAATGCATTGGGTGGACAGCTTGGCAGAAGACCAGCCTGACCCTCAACAACCAGTAAAATGTTTTATGTTCTAGTCCAGTTTTTAAAAAAAATATATGACAATCACATGAATGGACCTGTATAGCGCACACTCATTTTGGGGTCATGATTTTTCCTTAGAATCTAACATCAACAACATTGTCAGACTGTAGCAGAACAATTAAAACTCCCCAGTTTGAATCCTGCTTCGGTCTGAAATAAAATCTATGAAACACTTGTACTTAGTGTGAAATGTGTTATTTACATTAGTGATGAAATTAAGATCTTAATGCTGTTTACTCTACAGCTCCGGAAAAAATTAAGAGACCACTGCACCTTTTTCTTTCCTTTCCAAAAAAGTTGAAAAGGAAAGTTTTGAGTGAAGCGTTCAATTTGCAGTGATCTCTTAATTTTAACCCTTCTTTTCCTCACTCAAAACCTTCCTTTTTGACTTTTTTGGAAAAGAAAGAAAAAGGTACAGTGGTCTCTTAATTTTTTCCGGAGCTGTATATCACCTGAGTAGTATTATAAATAGGGTTGCTCAAACACTAAATGCTGATTAGCTGTAAGATCTGGTACAAGTTAGTAACAGGTTTATAATAGTAGTAACGCAGGACATTTCAGGTTTATGTTCTATTCCTTGTGTTGATTAGAAATAGAAGGAATCGAGTGCATGCAACTTATAAAGTAAACCTGTCTAATCTGTTAACTGTAACACGTCAACCTACTAGTCCAGGAACCCCTATTACATCTATTAAGCTGGCTTTACTTAATATCAGATCTCTCGCCAACAAATCATTCTTGGTAAATGACATTATAATATCCTACAACCTAGATTTTATCTTTCTCACTGAAACGTGGCTACTAGAAGATTGTAGTGCTACTGTTCTTAACGAGACAGCACCTGAAATATTTGGCTAAATGAATACGTGTCGAAATGGTAGGAAAGGAGGAGTGGCTGCCCTATTCAAAGATACATTCCAGTGCAAAGAAATTACACTTGGTAATTTTATTTCTTTTGAATACCTTTGTTTTACATTGAAGGGTACCCCAAAATTTTGTTTTTAACCATTTACAGACCTCCACGATATTCTGCAAATTTTATTGATGATTTTGCTGAACTACTCTGTTATGGACGGATAGTCAGGTAATCTAATAATCCTTTGGGATCTATTTTTTTAATATTACTCTTGGTATTACGCTTTTGGAGTTTTTATTTTATCCAAACTGTCTCTCCCAAAGAAGAGTAATTTGAATTCATCCCCTTCCTTTGTTTTTTAATTTGTTTTACTATAACTTGTTTATTATTACAGGGGATTTTAACATCCACATAGATAATAGTACGGACAGTAATGCCAAACAACCTTTTGATCTCAGACAACATGTGAAAGAGCGTACACACACTCAAGGCCACATTCTGGATTTGGTTATCTCTAAAGGTCTCAATATTTCCTCTATCGTGGTTAAAGACTTGACCGTGTCTGATCATTTCTGTGTCTTTTTTTAATCACCAATCACCCCGGATGTTCCAGTAAACTCTGTTTCTGTTAAGAAAAGGTACATTAAGGAGAGTACCAATGCTTAATTTATGGAAGCCATAGCTATCTCTCCAACAATAAGTGCTGAGTCTATTGATGTACTCCTGGATAATTTTAATGCCAAAATATTGAATGTCATGTATTGTGTTGCACCGGTAAAGGTAAAGGAAACTATGAGCAAACAGAAAACACCATGGAGAACCACCCTGATGGTAAGCGCCCTGAAAAGAGAATGTAGCAAAGTGGAACGTAAGTGGAGGAAAACTAAACTTCAAATCCACTAGGACAGGGATCCACCAAACAGTTCCACGGAGGGCCAAGTGTCTGCAGGTTTTTGCTCTCACCTTGTACTTGATTGACTAATTAGGTTACTAATTGGTTAGTTTCTACCCTCACCTGGTTGTTTAGGTGTAAACTGGGAACCAATTTATAGGAAAAACCAAAAACCCGCAGACACTCGGCCCTCCGTGGAACTGTTTGGACACCCCTGCACTAGGACATCTATAAACAAAGCCTTGGTAGCTTCAACAATGAGTTACGCAGGGCCAGACAGCAACATTTATCGGTAATGATTAACAAGAATATCAACAATACCCGCACTCTATTTGCCATGGTCGACAAGCTTACAAATCCCCTAAAGCAGACAGCATCAGAACTCATGTCCACTGTGAAATTTAATGAATTTGTGTGTTTCTTTAGTGAAAAAATGAAAAGTATTAGATGGACCATCAGAACTACACAGTCTAACAAGGACTCTGTACCGTCACTACGACCACCAAGACATAACTTGGTTATTATGTTATTAAGTTATTATGTCACAATTTAATACAATTGATCAAAAATCCCTAAAAGAAACAGTTCGACATCTTAAAGCTTCCACATGTTGTCTCGACACACTGCCATTAGACTTTTTTAAATTAATTTTTAACTCTATAACAATGGACCTACAGCAAATATTTAATAGCTCTCTGCAATCAGGCATTTTCCCAATGTCTCTAAAAACAGCTGCCATTAAGCCCTTATTAAAAAAGAGAACACTGGATGCATCTATATAGCCAAGATCATTGAGAAGGTTGTCTTCAATCAACCCAGCAATTTTGTGAACTTAAGCGGTCTCTTAGACATATTTCAGTCAGGCTTCCGACCTCAGCACAGTACTGAAACGGCCCTGATAAAAGTTTTAAATGATACACGGCTGAAGACTGATTCTGATAAAATAACAGTTCTGGTTCTATTAGATCTCAGTGCAGCATTTGACACTGTAGATCATAGAACACATAGATAGACTGGAAAATTGGGTAGGACTCGCTGGGACAGTCCTTAATTGGTTCAGATCTTATCTAGATGGCCGGAGTTAAGTTGTCACCATTGGTAATCAGGAATCTGATAGGGTGGCTATTAAATGCAGAGTTCCCCAGGGATCAGTTCTTGGACCGCTTCTGTTCAATCTCTATATGCTACCTCTGGGCCAAATTCTACAGAACAACAACATTAACTACCATAGCTATGCCGACGATACTCAAATATATATGGCTCTCGAACCGTATGACAACAGCTACACACTGTGTCACTGTATAGAGCACATAAATACCTGGATGAACCAATATTGTCTACAATTAAACCAAGATAAAACAGAGATTATTGTGTTTGGCAACAAAAATAAAAGAACTAGTATTAGTAAAGAGCTGGATTCTCGGGCCCTAAAAACCAGGGATCAAGTGCATGTTCTTGGTGTTCTGATAGACTCAGACCTCACATTTAACAGTCATATCAAAGCGGTCACCAAAACAGCATTCTGTCATCTTAAAAATATAGCCAGAATCAAAGGCTTGTCGTCCCAAAAAGACCAAGAGAAATTCATCAATGCTTTTATCTCTGGTAGGGTTGACTACTATAATGGCCTCTTAACTGGACTCCCCAAAAAGACTGTAAAACAGCTGCAGCTCATTCAGAATGCTGCTGCTAGAATTTTAACCAGGACCAAGAGAACATAGCACATCATCCTGGTTCTTAAATCTTTGCACTGGCTTCCAGTCAGTAATAAAATAGATTTTAAAGTGGTGCTTTTAGTTTATAAATCTCTGAATGGTTTAGGCCCCGAATACATTTCTGATATGTTTGAAGAATATAAACCGAGCAGGGCTCTTAGATCCATAGACACAGGTCAGCTAGTAGAGCCCAGAGTCCAAACCAAACATGGAGAAGCTGCATTTAGCAGTTATGCTGCACACAACTGGAATAAACTACCAGAAGATCTTAGATGTGCCCCAAACGTATCAATTTTTAAATCCAGGTTAAAAACACTTCTCTTTTCACGCGCCAATGACTGAGCACTTAAACTTAACCGCACTGTTTAGCCTTACAGCTATTTTTTATTCTACTTTTATTTTCTTATTCTATGTTTTATTATTATGATGTTGTTTTTATGCAATTGTATTGTTACATTTTTTTTCTGAATTGTGCTATATAAATAAACTTGCTTGCTTGCTTCAGTATTTGTCATAAGAACAAATATTATTCTACGAATAGCTGGCCTACTTGTTCAAGCTTTGTTTTGGTGGAAAAGGTAATTATGGATTTATTAACAATCAATAAATCAATAGAAACATGTTTATTTCTGTATATCTGCAACATCTGTTTTAATGTTGGTCATAGGAACTTCAAACCTGATGTATATTATTCTAAAAATAGCTGGCCTACTGGTTCAAGCTTTGTTTTTGTGGAAAAAGGCTTTATTGATTTATTACTAATCAATAAATCAATAGAAACAAGTTTATTTCTGTATATATTCATTATCTTTTTCAATATTGGTCAGAAGAACTTCAAACCTGATGTATATTTTTCTAAACATAGATGGCGTACTTGTTCAGCCTTTGATTTGGTGAAAAACTCTTTATTGATTTATTAATAATCAGTAAATCAATGGAAATTGCAGGCCAGCTATGTTTAGAATAATATACATTTGGTTTGAAGTCCTTATGACAAATATTAAATATAAAAAAAGTTTTATTATTTATTGATTATTAATAAATACATAATATTTTTTTTCACCAAAACAAAGCTTGAACAAGTAGGCCAGCTATTTCAGAATAATATACATCAGGTTTGAAGTTCCTATGACAATTATTGAAAAAGATACTGACGATATACCAAAGTAAACGTTTTTCCATTGATTTATTGATTATTAATGAATCCATAATGACGTTTTCCACCAGACCAAAGCTTGAACAAGTAGGGCAGCTATTTGTAGAATAATATACATCAGGTTTGAATTTACTATGACAATGATTGAAAAAGATATTGAAGAAATTCCAAATTAAACGTATTTCCATTGAATTTTTGATTAGTAATGAATCCATAACGAGTTTTTTCACCAAAACAAAGCTTGAACAAGTAGGCCACCTATTTTACGAATAATATACATGAGGTTTCAAGTTCCTATAACACTCATTGAAAAAGATATTGAAGGAATATCGAATGAAATGTGTTTGCATTGATTGATTGATTATTAGTAAATCCATAATTACTTTTTTCACCAAAACAAAGCTTGAACCAGTAGGCCAGTTTTTTTTAGAATAATATACATCAGGTTTGAGGTTCTTATGACAAATTTTGAAAAAGCTTGTAAAGACATTCTCAACTATACGTATTTCCATTGATTTATTGATTATTAATAAATCAATTAAGGGTTTTTCACGAAAACATAGCTTGATGAAGTAGGCCAGCTATTTGTAGAATAATATACATCAGGTTTGAAGTTCCTATGAAAATGATTGAAAAAGATATTGAAGAAATACAGAATTAAATGTGTTTCCATTGATTTATTGATTATTAATAAATCCATAATTACCTTTTCCACCAAAACAAAGCTTGAACAAGTAGATCAGCTATTTTCAGAATAATATACATCAGGTTTGAAGTTCATATGACAATTATTGAAAAAGATATTGAAGATATAGCAAAGTAAACGTGTTTCCATTGATTTATAGATTAGTGATAAATCCATAATGACTTTTTTCACCAAATCTTAGGTTAAAAAAGTAGGCCATCTATTTTTAGAATGGTATACATCAGATTTGAAGTTCCTTTGACAATCACTGAAAATAAGATAGAAAAATTTAAAAGGGTTTTATTGATTATTAATAAATCAATAGAGACTTTTTCCACCTAAACAAAGCTTGATCAAGTAGCTATTCCACCTAAACAAAGCTTGGCAAGCTATTTTTAGAAAAATATACATCAGGTTAGAAGTTCCTTTGACAATCATTGAAAAAATATTGAAGAAATACAGAATTTAAAATGCTTCCATTGATTTATTGATTAGTGATAAATCAATAAAGATCTTTGTGACAACATGGAATGTGGTATAGTATTTAGCATGTGGACTGATGTTGATGAGAGTCCATAATGATACTATATTCGTCTTCTGACATTTGGGCAATTACCTGGTTTACTCTTTTACCACAGTCCCTAAATGTGGAAGGGAGCCTGAACGGAGGAACAAATGTAAATGTCTGTTGAATCCCGAATATAAAACTGATTTCACCTCGGTACTGTACATTTGGTCTGTAGCTAACTACCTTATCTAAAATTTTGCCCTCACTAGTGTCCACACAATGTCGGCATGTTAATCTGGTTTATATACAACAAACATCTAGATAGCTAACATACACATAATACAAAAGTAATGATGAACAATGAGCAACACTGTCTGAACAATGAGCAACACTGTCCTATCCATCCAGCGGAAATGTTCTCAAAATTATCGGAAATGTTCTCAAAAATATTCAGTGATTCCCTGCTGCAGTTGCTTTGGTCTGAAACTGTGAGATAACCACACCCCATTCATTTGAATATATCAAATGGAAATGTGTCATTATGAAATAAATGTGTCTTTATGAAATACAAGTCACTTGAAATAAATAAATGTGGTATTATGAAATAAAAGTACCTTGAAATAAATAAAAGTAGTCCTTTGAAAAACATAATTTTAAAATAAAAACCTATTTATTTATATATTGACTCATTTATATATTTATAAATTTATTGCCTAATTTCTTTATTTCAGGATTTATTTCATAGCCATATTTATTTATTTAATATTGACTTAAATGGCATTCCATACTACTACCTCCTCCTGCTCTCCCCTACCTGCGAGTCTCTCCCTGTTAATCAAGAAGCTACTCCATGCTTACCGCTTCAACTACTCTGCTCCTGCTCACTCTGTCCCTCGGCCCTGTCACACTCACACTGTTCCTCTTCGGCTACCTTATCACACGCCTGCTCCTCTGCCTGGTTTCCACGATCACCTGTTGCTGCAAAATGTCGGGTACTGTATTTAATGAAGCTTCTACAGCAAACGTCAGTTTTTTTGCACATTTAGTGGCATCCGCCTTTAGAGTTTTACTTCTTTTGGCCGGCAACTTCTCCGCACCCACTTGCTCTAGCGCTTTTGTTAGTCCATTTCGACACCCTTATCCACAGAGTTTTGCCTCTGAGCCACCGCATCTGACATGAGAATCAGTTGACAGTAGGGGAGGGGTGGGACCTAATAATAGATGTGATTGGCCGAGCCCAGTGTCAGTTTAGAAAATGAACCAATGGGCCGCTGTCTCTGCTTTATGCGCCAGTCATTGGCAAAACATTTTTTTTTTCCCCCGAAAGTGCCTCGGTCCACCAGATTACCAGTCCAGGCCTGCTCAAAAGATACAGCCTAATAGTTATTTAATGCTATTTATGCTAATTAGCATACATAAATTCAATAAACATTTCATCATTTGAACTGGGGATAGCTAAACATGTAAAACAAAGTTGTTTTTTTGTCTGTAGGTCGAACGGTTCAAAAGATACAGCCTAGTAGTTAATTAACGCTAATTAGCATATGTAAAGCCTAATAGTTATTTAATGCTAATTAGCATACATAAATTCAATAAACATTTCATCATTTGAACTGGGGATAGCTAAACATGTAAAACAAAGTTGGTTTTGTGTCTGTAGCTCAAACGGTTCAAAAGATACAGCCTAATAGTTAATTAAAACTAGTGGATAGCTAACTTTCTGAAATGATTGTTCAGTCGATTTTTGACATAGCAACTACTTAGCCTAAGACCTTCCTATTGACATATCAAAAATCAGTTTAGAGGTCTAACTTCATCACGTCACATGACAATGTTTTCTAAATGATAAAAAATAAGATCAACTTATGTCAAAATCGTTTTTGTGGAATTGCTTGCTCAGTTGAAATGATTGAACATCATTTTCTAGATGAACAGGAATAGTGGCAACCAAGGAATGTGTGGAAATAAAATTTGCCGTCATTTGGTGGTTTGGTGGAGAATTATGGAGGGGGGTTTAACCCAGGGAGGCGTTTAACCCCAAGCCACCCTACATTAGATAAATCCAACACGTACACAAGACCAAATGTTCTGCAACTGTTTCTGCACTGCAATGCTGCAAGCCAATTGTAGCTTTCTATTTGAACTTAATTAACTTCCAGTACATCACAGCACATTGATGCTGTAGGTCTGATCGAGGCTTTAAAAGCCAAAGCTCTTCAATCAGTTGGTGAAATTCCCAAAAAAAGTCCCTGTTTTCGCGATCTCAGCAGTTGGTCTCATTGCTGAATGAACCAATCAATACTATATTGACTGTTTAGTGTTGTAATAATTTCCAAGCTTTTAAGTTTAGAGGGTGATTATATTATTATAGGCTGTCAAATGTGATATGCTTATAGGCTGTCAAACGCGAGGCTTTACAATCGGAGTGGTGCGACTGTCTCAGGTAAAACATCTTGCACTTGATAGCCACACACAGCTCAGAAAAACTCGAGGGATTAAATTATTTTGAGATTTAGAACAAGGGGGACATTTGTAAAATTTTCCTCAAATATGAGAGGCATTTTAATTTCAAGGACTTTTCAAGAACTTCATCTGAAAAAGGGATGATTTTCCAGGTATTCCAGTACAGTAGGTTACTTTAACCACTTCAAGGACCTTGTGTGAACCCCCAGATGGGCATAGATCTACAGGGCAACGCCTACATTTGAAAATTAACCAATGCTAATTTGAGCCGCCAGTAGGCGGCTCATGATTATCAGGGAATGCCCAGATTTGTTTTCTGCAAATGCACCGCATTTGAGTAACGCACAAACACGTACACTTGATGCTGATTGATTAGCCAGCTGGCAGTTTGAAATCAGCACAAGTCTACAGGATGATAAGAAAGATGGATATGTCGTTTTTTAGTTACTAGAAGTAATTTACATTCCTACAGGCAAATGTTGATTTTTTTCTGCATTACAAATATTTATATTGCACTTTATTGAATTAAAGTCAGCAGGAAATAGACTTTCAAAATTTTATTAAAAGAAAACCGCTGTAGAAACTTTCAAGCCAACATTTTTAACAAAACCAAATGCTGAAATTGCTTCAGATCTACAGAAACCCATCTATTAAATGAAGAAGATTTAAACCAGGTAAGTTCTTGTTCTGGTCTGAAGAAAAATTGCAGTGCATGTTTCGACTCAAGCCCATGAAAAAAAATCATTCCTATTAGCACAAAAAAATCATTCCTATTAGCACAACAAAGCCCGATGGTATTACAACAAAGTGTGTTTCAAGACACCAGACATCTTTCCAGTGGTGTTTATACAACGTGGTCTCAGGACACTATGTAGACTATTTTACGAAAATCCATGGCACCCGATTTCATATGATATGTGACGTTACGTTAGGTTACATTACAATGCGCCACCAAAACGTATGATACATAAGGAAATTATTAAAACATAACATCTTATGAACGCTATTACAACGTATCAGATGTTATGAGTGCTATTAAAACGTAAAATAACATACGAACGCCAGACAAACGTATGATATTTATGAACGCTATGAAAACGTATATATAATTACGAGTTATTAACAGAAGGTTTGACCTGTGTTTTGAACCAGTGACATTTGGATGAGAAGGCAGTCACCCTACCCATTGCCCCACACAGGACATGTAAATTTGGGATGAGTAACAGCAACACCAAGGTCACTAGAATATGTTATAAAAGCATTTTATCGTTACAGTTAGGTTAACGTTAGGCATCACAGCACTCGGGTTAAGGTTAGGGTTAAGGTTAGATATCACAGCACTGGGGTTAAGGTTAGGGTTAAGGTTTGGGCTACGGTTAGGAAACAAAAAAGATTAGGTTAAGGTTAGGTCTCACAGCTCTGGGGTTCAGGTTAGGGTTTGGGTTAAGGTTAGGTATCACAGGACCTAACCTTAAGGTTAGGGTTAAGGTTTGGGTTAGGATTACAAAGCAAATCACTTCAAACATATTTATATTGTGACATCACCACTCGCCTTCACTGCTTACAGGTTCCTCACTGGAGCAGTGGGTAGCACATCTGTCTGGAATGTGAAAGGTTGCCGGTTTAAGACATGGTTTTCTGTTTTTTTTCTCCATTCAGACTCTAACGTTATTTTACAGAACGTAATATATCTTATGAAATCCCCTGGCTAAAATTTACGTAAAATAGTCTGCGTAATCATTCTGAGACCAGGTTGGTTTATAGGATTTAAAGACACTGGGGCTTTACACACCCAGTTAGCATTCTCTGTTGCTTCACCTCTTCCACTGTCTCACAAATGGATGCCACACAACTGCCTTGCACTCTATAGACTTGCTAAAATGCGGCTTATTGTGGTCTAGGCAGCTGTCCCAGGTGCAGAATGAGTTCAAATGTGGCCCACATCTTTCACCCAAAAACTCTCTGTCCAATAGATCTAAAGAAACGCAAGGAAAAATGTACACTGTACATAATGTCAATTCCAGGCACTCAGGTGGATTTAAAGTTGAAGCCTTTAATGTAGTTTTTAATGTACTGGCTAATTAATAATATGAAAACACACGTTTCAGCTTACGCCTTCATCAGGCTGTCAGTTTCCAAAGTTGAAAAAAAGCAATTATATAGCATTGACACCTGTCTAACAATTACAATTACTTACAACATTTGGCCACTAGGGTGCAGAAAAATACCAGTCACTTAATATTAACGCAAACATGGACTGCATTCAATAATTGTTAATCAATTCTGTCAAACATTACAACTTGATTCCCAAAGCATCCATTCCCAAAAACATCCACATCTAATATGAGAGTAAAGAGAACATGTTTAAGTTAAAATGACTATAAATTTTGAAAAAATACATAGAGCTAAAGAAATGCCTGAGAAATGACAGATGGAAAGCCTATATGTGTGTGTGTGTGTGTGTGTGTGTGTGTGTGTGTGTGTGTGTGTGTGTGTGTGTATACAGCTCTGGAAAAAATGAACAGACCACTGCAAAATTATCAGTTTTTCTGGTTTTACTATTCATAGGTATGTGTTTGAATAAAATGAACAATTTTGTTTTATTCTATAAACTACTCACAACATTACTCCCAAATTCCAAATAAAAATATTGTCATTTAGAGTATTTATTTAAAATAACAACTGGTCAAAATAACCAAAAAAAGATGCATTGTATCAGACCTCAAATAATAAAAATTCAAGTAGCTCGGCTTTGTTTGATGGCTTGTGACCATCCATCTTCCTCTTGATCAAATTCCAGAGGTTTTCAATGGGGTTCAGGTCTGGAGATTGGGCTGGCCATGACAGGGTCTTGATCTGGTGGTCCTCCATCTACACCTTGATTGACCTGGCTGTGTGGCATGGAGCATTGTCCTGCTGGAAAAAATAATTCTCAGCGTTGGGGAACATTGTCAGAGCAGAAGGAAGCAGGTGTTCTTCCAGGATAACCACGTACTTGGCTTGATTCATGCGTCCTTCACAAAGACAAATCTGTCAGATTCCAGCCTTGCTGAAGCATCCCCAGATCATTACCGATCCTCCACCAAATTTCACAGTGGGTACAAGACACTGTAGCTTGTAGGCCTCCCCAGGTCTCAAACCATTAGACGACCAGGTGTTGGGCAAAGTTGACTCGTCAGAGAAGATGACCTTACTCCATTCCTCTACGGTCCAATCCTTATGGTCTTTTGCAAACTTCAGCCTGGCTCTTCTTTGCTTCTCATTGATGAAGGGCTTTTTTCTAGCTTTGCACCACTTCAGCCCTGCCCCTAGGAGCCTGTTTCGAACCGTCCTTGCCATGCACTTCACCCCAGCTGCTGTTTGTCATTCTTTTTGTTGGTCACTTGATGTCATCCTACGGTTGTTGAGTGACATTCGAATGAGTTGACGGTCATCTCGGTCTGTGGACAGTCGTTTTGCCCTCTGCCAGTCTGTAGCTTTGTTGTCCCCAATGTCTGTTGCTTGACCTTGTTCTTATGAACCACCGTGTTTGATATTTTCAGGATGGAAGCAACCCGACGCTCACTGTATCCCTCTGCCAGTAAAGCCAGAATTTAACCCTACTTTTCCTAACTCAAAGCTTTTCTTTTCAACTCTTTTGTCATGCTGAATAGTTATTTTTTTATGCAAATTACCTTTGAGGTACTACTTGCACTGTTTTTGCCATCCAGCTGGTCCTATTACAAGAGGATAGTGATGACCACAGCAGTGGTTTTTATACTTTTCCTCGTTAAATTGGATTTGGTTCAGGTAATCACCCAATCAGTACCTCATTAAGTAAAATGAGGTGTGCCTGTGTTGGAATTTAACAGACACTGGAATGGAATGGCTGCCATGCATGTAGAGATGCTGATTTAAGAAAAATTAGGAGTGGTTTCTTAATTTTTTCCAGAGCTGTATATATATATATATATATGGGGAGAGGGGTTCATTTTATATATATACAGCTCTGGAAAAATTAAGAGACCACTGCACCTTTTTCATTCCTTTCCAAATAAACTGAAAAGGAAAGTTTTGAATGAGGAACAGAAGCGTTCAATTTGCAGTGGTCTCTGAATTTTAACCCTTCTGTTCCTCACTGAAAACCTTCCTTTTCGACTTTTTATATATTTTATATACTTTTTACATATATATAAAACTAACCCCTCTCCCCATTTGAAACCGGGGTTCAATTCCACATTCCGACCCTTGAATATATTCAAGGGACGGAATATATTCTAGCTGCTTGTATTTGGTATGCATGTGGATGGAGACAAGGCACATTGACAGCTCTACCTCTGTCCACAGCCCAGTGCAAAGCCCCATGTCTCTGTCAACATGAACCAGTGCTGGGGAGTTGTGGATGGGGAGCTGCAGACAGGCCAGAGGTATACTCTCTGCCTAATTCTCTCTGAAGATAAACAGATCTACCTCTGGAGCAAGGAGGCCATTGCAGCGTGAGAGCTCCCTGAAAAACACACTACTACTGAGCTATATTATGTTAAAATATTGGAGGGTTATATGGAGGATGTGCCAGCTAGTGCTAGCCATACTAAAACCAAGGCAAATGTGGTACAGATGTTAATGTGAAATGTTGATTGTCTTGGCATAATGTGACAGTTGTTAGGGAAGTTGAGACAAAATGGCTCAGCATTGGAATCATTTTCCCCTTCATTTTCATCAATGGTCTCCCCACTAAGATCTGCTAAAATGGGTAGACAATAGGTATACAACCCTCTCCTCAGGGACCCCAAGACGTTTCACAATTTTGTTGCAACACTGAACAGGCACACTAATCAAAGGCTTGATTATTAGCTGACAATTCTAATCGGAGCCGTTACATCTGGAATAGCACAAAAACACAGAATGGCTGGGGAACTCAGTGAGAGGGTTTGAAGACCTCTGGAAAGCTTTTTATGTGGCTAGACAGCTTTTGGATGAGATACAAAAATGTGCAATACTGGTAGCTCCCGCTAGTGTACAAAGTCTAAACCAGCCACACAAATAAGATATATTATGTATTTTCCGATCAGAACCGATCAGAATCAGCTTTATTCGCCAGGTATGTGTACACATACGAGGAATTTGACTCTGGATTATACAGGCTCATGATGTGCTTACACATAAAAAAACTTAAAGGGCACTCAACAAGAGTCACCGACTGCAATATACAGTACACATAAATACACATAATAAACCAAAACAACAACATAGTAAGACTGATGAGACATTAGTGCAATGAGCAGGGTATAAAGAGTGCTGGAAATAAATATTTTTGTGCAGGCATTATTATTTACATAATGACGGTGGATGTGATCTATATATATATGTATAGTGTAATGGAGCAGAGTGCAAGCGATGCTGGAATGAATAAATAATTTTTGTGCAGGTGTAATGTACATGAGGTAGGTGGCTATGACAAATACAGTATATATACAGTATGAACAGCACTGAATTACAGGATGACAAAAAAAATAAGTAGTAGACAGGTGGATGTTAGGGTCAGAGTTACTGGGTTGTTATACAGGGATTGTGCCTGGCACTAAGTGTCTGAAGTTGACTGTTCATCAGAGTGATGGCCTGTGGGTAGAAACTGTTCCTGTGTATGTTCGTTTTGGCGTACAGTGCTCTGGAGCGCCTACCAGAGGGGAGGGGTTGGAACAGGTTGTATCCAGGGTGTGATGGATCTGCAGTGATGTTTCCTGCCCTTTTACTGACCCTGGTTTTGTATAAGTCCTGGATGGAGGGCAGGTTGGCACCAATGATCTTTTCTGCAGTTCTGACTGTCCGTTGTAGTTTGTTCCTTTCCAGTTTCGTGGCAGATCCAAACCAAACAGTAATGGACGTGCGGAGAACAGACTGGATGATGGCTTTGTAAAAGTGGATCAATAGCTTGATGGACAGGTTAAGCTTCTTAAGCTGGCGCAGGAAGTGCATCCTCTGCTGGGCCTTTTTAATGATGGCGTCTGTGTTGGGCTCCCACTTTAGATCCTGGGAGATAGTGGATCCCAGAAACCTGAAGGATTCCACTACAGACACAGGGCTGTTGAGAATGGTGATGGGGGGCAGAGTTGGGGGGCTCCTCTTGAAGTCTAAAGTCATCTCCACAGTTTTGAGCGGGTTAAGCTCCAGGTTGTTCTGACCACACCACATTTTCATTTACCCTCCAGCTTTTATGTACAGGTTTTTATTGATAGACTCATTTGAACATTCCTCCTGTACTCCTTCATTCCTTGTTTATCAAGTCAGTATTATAAACAGTTTAGCAGACACTTTTTATCCAAAGCAGCAATGTTTTCAGGATATGTTGTCCCAGCAGAAATCAAACCCTTCAAGAACTCTGTTTTATCAGTTTAAGCAAAGACCACACTCAGTTTAGATAATTGAAAAAACGGCTCTGGCTTTCAGTAATTTGCTCTGGATGACAACATCTGCTAAATGACAAAAAAGAAAAGTGCAATGTTGATTGTGTCTCCCACATGGAAGGGCTACTCGTTTCTTTAAAGTACTTTTACAGAGAGGAATGGCATTCATGATACTGTGTTAAAATGTATGCATATTGTTTTCATAAGGAGTCTTTGTTGAAATGTAAACTTGAAGTACAAAGTGGTTCATTATATTGAAACTGAAAAAGGTGCTTTATGCTGCTTGACAGTGACTAAAGTCAAAACTTTGGTGTATTTACTAAACATTTATCATTATATTGTGACATAATCGCAGTTGTATGATACTGTTGTGAGGTGTGAGGTTAGCGAGTGCGTAAAAGATGAGGCAAAAACGAAAGTAACAACTACGCTGTGAAGAACAACGTTTCTTGGATTTAATAACGAGAAACAGCACCACACGGCCAAACAGACAAAGACACAATAACCCGTGAGGTGCAGGTGAAAATGAGAAACTTAAATAGACATCACAATTACTAACTCAAAACAGGTGTGAGGGTGTGATGGTTGCGCTGCTGCGATCTGCTCCAGCCGGCGGTTACACCCGCGAGTTGGAGCGCCGGAGAGGGAGAGAGCACGCAGCGCCACGCGGAGCAGCTGTCACAACTGTGAATATAGGTCCTTATTAAAGTAAGATGAAAATCTCTAACCAGTTGTTTCTTTACTTGCATTTACAATGTATTTAATAGAAATTATGGTAAATGCATACTGTACAATTTACAAATCGGCTCTTGTTGGTAAAAGACAATAATTGTCTTCACAGTAATTAATGTAATGCAATATGGCCTAGACTGGTGGTTATGTTGGTTTGCTCCCCATTTTGCCGACGATAATTAGTTAAACTCACTATAACAAGGAGATTCTCTGGAAAATGTCTTGAAGGTTAATTCCATGATGTGTTGATGAGAAATGCTTAAATTACTGCATATTCATATATTTCATTAGTTTAACACAATATTCAAGGTCAAAATATATGATATGCATTGTATTATGATATTGTGAGAAGCACTAGTTATAAATTGCATGAACATATTCAGGGCACATATGTAAATATATGTTGAGAAATCCTCTACATATTTGTGCATATATGTTTTGCATGAGTTTTCCGTGTGAGTTGGCTTTGGATTAGTGTTAAGCCAGGGTTAAAGCCTTAACAATCAGATTTAAATGAAAATACATTTCTTCCTTTTGCCATTAACCTTCGTCTTTCCCTCTTGTCTGTTTTTGCTTCATAATCTCCTTTTATGACTCACTTCTTGTTTGTTTCTTTCTCCTCTTTGTAATGTTTTTATACTGCAAGTGTCAGAAAGCTGTAAATCTGAATGAATCTTGGCATGATCCTATAAAACGCTAATGCAGTGCGTCAACTGTTGGTACGGGATTAAAGTGGGGGGTGTTAATTTGTAGGTATGCGTGAATACCAAGTTGTTTGTGAACCAAGGCGTGTGTATGCCTTGACTACTACAGAGTACGTTTTCCTGTGTGTGTCTCGGTATCACAAAAACTGACCAAATGGTATTCTTGATTTCTTTGTTGGACATTGACAGATTCATTCATGGTCATTCCTTGTTTTGTATAGAGAACTGTTGTGCCTGGTGGGGATTTTTGTGGACATATTTTTGGATTTGCTGCTTTTCAGAGACCAGGCCATGTCCAAGAAACAGAAGTAAGAGATCTGAATATTTGTATCAAGTTTTAAGAATGATGAAGGATTTAGGAATGAGAATTGCACTCTTGTAGTTTTGAGTAAAGTTAGTTTGAGAGCTATAATGGTTTTGGATGGTGTTATTAGGTTGTTCGTTCATAAGTTGGAACAGAACATCTTATTTTTTAATGTTTAATATGCATGGAGCACTGGATATGAATAGAGAATTTGTCATTGTGAACAGCAGGGCAGTCTAAATATCAATGACAGTGTCTTTCATCAGGGACTCGCAGCTACTGAATCTTTGACTTAAACTTTTATGTCTGGCATATCTACCTTTAAGTAACTATTAAAATATTGTGAAAATCAAAGGATTTCACAAACATAATTATTTGTTTGAATCTCGTTACAGTCTACATAATATTTCAAATTGTTTGATGTGGTGTGTTAAACTCATTTTAAAGCCTTAAAGGGATTAAGTCCTAATTAAGTACTATACATAATACTGCACTGTATTCCAATCTGGACAGCACCAATTTGTAAGGACAGCAGGGCATTCTTAAATGCTATGGTCATTTAAGGCTTTATCATTACCATGGAATCAAAGGTTTTACCTCAGAACTGGCTGTTGCTTTGAGGGTTGTGCTAAACCTGATCTTAACCATTGGAAAGTTCCCCAAATTGCAAACTGCATATTATCAAGCTTGCTTGTAATCAAGTGCACCTTTTAAGTGTATGCTTGATAAAAAAAAAAAGACAGTGAAATCTGAATATTTCCCTCCAGCCCATATCCGCCACAAGTTTAGCAAGCTAGATCTCATGAATTGAATTCTAGGTGGCTAGCACTTCCCTTTTGCCAAAGGCTGCTACCTAATCCACTGGTTAACTACTGAAGTTGTCCTCTAAGCTTGGAAACTAAAATAAACCAGTTAGACACCAAACTTACAAATAGACAACATCGGAAAACAGATCAGCCATGCTTAACGTTTTTGTGTGTGTGTGTGTGTATGTGTGTGTGTGTGCATGTGACTGTGTATGTGGGTGTGTGTGTGTGGTTAGTGTGACTGTGTGCTTTGTGTCTATATTTTTTATTTTAGTTTTTTACCGCTACTTTATCGGGTAAGTTCAATGAGAACACATTTTTAATTTACAGCGACATCCTGGGGAATAGTTACAGGGGATGAATGAGCCAGTTGGAAGCTGAGGGTGATTAAGTAACCATGTTGGTATGAGGGCCAGATTGGAAAACCAGGCCTAACACCCCTATCCTTCATTGAGATCTTTAGTAACCACACAGTCAGGACCTCCATTAATCCTCCCACTTTAAAGACTCCACCCTAAGCAGAGCAATGTCCCCATCACTGCCCTGGGGTACAGAGATTTGATCTTTAGACCAGAGGGGAGATTGCCCCCAACTGCCCCTCCAACATCTCTTCCAGCAGCATCTAGTCTCCCATCACCCCCACCCTGTTTAGATTCCACTAAAATCGTTCCCAAAACCATTGTTTGAGAAAGCTTATCTTGTAATTCATGGATTGCACTTGCGTTTTAACTTGATCGCTAATTACCTTTTAAACAGGAACTAATTTCTGTTTCATCTAACTTACAATAGGGCTGGGAAATATGCTGACATTGCTAATGTGGGTGAAACAACATTGCCTTTATGTCAATAAAATTTTGTCCAATGGCAGTGTTGTCATTACCTACCAAAACAAACGATTCCAGCAATGATACAGTACTTTAGCAAGTTAGATAACGTCTAGGAAGGTATTATTGAAATACCTTCCTAGACCAACGAGATGCACATCTGCCACATTTTTAAGGGGGTTGCTAGTCTTTCATCTTGGTGAGGCTTGATTTCCAAATTATGTAGCTGGAAAGCAGGGCATATTTCTTTCTCTGTCATAAGTCACTGGGAAAGCGTTTGCAAGGACACACCGCCAGTCACAAATGAAATGACAAAAAAGTTTGTAAAGTTCATCCCACGATGCCAACTTTAAATGCAAGGTGTTCCAGGCTCATATGCGCTGTGCCTTGGGATAAGGTTATGCTTTCACTACAAAGTAGGGTTGCAGGGTTCTGTTGGTAGTGGATCAAAGTTGATTCCTGTTTGGTTGTCTGTCCATTAGCCTGCCTATGTTTGCACCAATATAAGTACTATGTGACTGAATATAAAGATATTTTAAAATTCTAAGTAATAATAAAAACATTATAATCATTAAAGTAATATAATACAAGTATTTTTGTCAAGCAGGTGGCAAGAGGCCCTCGTTGTTCACCCCAAAACCAACAACCTGACCCAGAAGAAGAGGAAAGGTGACACAGTTACTTCGCAGGTAGTGTAGCCTTGCCTCCATTTACTCCATTTGTCATGATGGCTACATGACTCAGTTGATAGAGTACGGTGCTTGCAATGCTAGTGTTGTGGGTTTTATTTAGCATGGGGTCCTGGATGCAGAAAGTATGCATATGTATGCTCTCACTGCTGTATGCTGCTCCAGATAAGAGTACAGGTGCTGGTCATAAAATTAGAATATCATCAAAAAGTTGATTTATTTCAGTAATTCCATTCAAAAAGTGAAACTTGTATAATGTATACATTCATTCTACACAGACTGATATATTTCAAGTGTTTATTTCTTTTAATTTTGATGATTATAACTGACAACCAATGAAAACCCCAAATTCAGTATCTCAGAAAATTAGAATATTGTGAAAAGGTTCAATATTGAAGACACCTGGTGCCACACTCTAATCAGCTAATTAACTTAAAACACCGGCAAAGGCCTTTAAATGGTCTCTCAGTCTAGTTCTGTAGGCAACACAATCATGGGGAAGACTGCTGACTTGACAGCTGTCCAAAAGACGACCATTGACACCTTGCACAAGGAGGGCAAGACACAAAAGGTCATAGCTAAAGAGGCTGGCTGTTCACAGAGCTCTGCATCCAAGCACATTAATAGAGAGGCGAAGGGAAAGAAAAGATCTGGTAGAAAAAAGTGTACAAGCAATAGGGATAACCGCACCCTGGAGAGGATTGTGAAACAAAACCCATTCAAAAATGTGGGGGAGATTCACAAAGAGTGGACTGCAGCTGGAGTCAGTGCTTCAAGAACCACCACGCACAGACATATGCAAGACATGGGTTTCAGCTGTCGCATTCCTTGTGTCAAGCCACTCTTGAAC
>JACXGI010007680.1:0-36301 GCA_016801175.1 Esox masquinongy
GGGGGGGGGTATGGGGGGGGGCTGAGGCAGCGGCTGGGGGGCTGCAGCACACCTACTTGCCGCTGCTATGACTACAGGATAGCCTACAATGTACGTGAAAGAGCCTGCGGAGTGCTTAAGAAAGGTCTGGTGGACGAGCAAAGATTAACATGTACCAGAGGTATGACAAGAGGGAAGTGTTGAGAAAAAATTACTGGCATACCGCCTCAGCTGAGAAATATGGTGGAGGGGTGATATGTATGGGGATATAACAGTGTTTTGGCCATGTATGGTTGCCACTGGAATTGGCTCACTTGTCTTTATTGATGATGTAACTGCTGACAGAGGCCGCAGGATGAATTCTGAAGTGTACAGAAATATCTTGCCTGCTCAAATACAACCAAATATTTCTAGACTAATTGATGGGAGTTCCTCATGCTGCTGGAAAATGACCCCAAAACACACTGCTATAGCTACCAAAGTCTTTATCTGCTGTCACCCCTGCTTAAGACCTACTGATAAAGCCATTTCCACCAAAATTCTGGAAACAGTGAAGACATTTGAAAATTATTCTCTTATGAAAACAATGTGGTGATTTTCTGTAGAAAAGATTACGGTTAGTCTTGAGTTTATAGGTGAACATTGTTTGGGCACAAAAACAAGAAAATGAACAGATATTATGAAAATGTATTGACCATTCTTGTTCTGATAAGCATATACAATGTACTGTATAACAGTAGTTCCAAAGACAGTGTTAATGACATTTAGAAAATCAAACAAAAAACTATTTCACTTTGTTTCAGAGCTTGGTCTAAGCCACCATCTAGTGGCCAATACAAATATTAACAATAACACAGCCATTGTATACTGTAAATCAGGGTTATTTAACTCAAGTCATGTTTTCATCTTCAACTTCTGCTAGTTATCTGTGACTATTTTAGGTCTGGGACACCAACATCAGGTGAGTGCAATAAACTACTTCAGTAATGGGGTTGAATAGAACTGCTGGTAAATTATGAATGTTCCTGTAGAACATGTTGCCTACATCTTTAAATGAGAATAATCAGAATTATATTTAAACCTACTTATACCTTAATTTGACCTAGTGAAAACGTCCTGAATGCAAAAGATAAAATATACGGACAGGATATACACAGAGGAATGCACGCATCTACACTAAATACTGTGGAGTGTTACAATATTCATGTTTGATACAGCTATTTTTTTAAAAGGGATTACATGTAGAATGTTATAGAATATTAAAATAATAAAATAACTAGTTCATGTTTTCTTCAGTTAGTAATTGGTGGAAGCACTTTTGTCAGCCATTATATTTGTGTATCCTTCTAAATATTATTCCGACAACTTTTCACAACTCTGAAAGACACATGTCCATGCAAACATCTTAGGAAGTCATACTGGTGTGTATTTAGCATAACATTGGGTGTAATTTTCTTTCTGAAAAATATAGCTATACCCCAGGTTTAAGAATTTGAAAAACAGTGTTTCTTCTTTTTATTTCTCAATTATTTTGTCCTGGCATAGATCTTTTGAAATGTATTTTTGATACTGAAATACTCCCCAGTTTCTGCTAGTGACAAGTATACTCATAATAATATCCAAAAAATATCATTGTTATTCATCTGAAGGAACAGAGGAACAGAGATGTTCCTCATAGCTTCAATTGATTTGAACTTCTTAATTATTTTCCTAGTAATGGAGATGGGTGTTTTCAGATATGCAGCTATTTGTTACAGCTAATCCACTATTTATGAAGGTCAACACCTTTAGTCTAATTTGTTTTGTGTATTCTCTGACTTTCCCTATATTGACAGATGACTAAGGGAATTTGGCATGTGTGTTACCTAATTAAGCAATAAGACATGAGGGAGTGCCTGGACACAGCACTTAGCCGTGGTATCCTGGCAATATATTTCAAACCCCCCGAGATGTCTTATCGCTATTATAAACCAGGTACCAACACAGTTAGAAAAGTGATGTTTTGTCATACCGGTGGTATCTGACGTCAAATACCACAGCTATCAGCATTCTGGATTCAAACCAGGTGGATTGAATCCTGAAGACTTTGATATATCAGGTATGCCAATTTTTTTTTCAAACTTCACTAAAGCTTTTAATAGAAACACACAATGCTATATTTTATTTAGAACACAAAGGTAACATAATACAAACTGAGAAACAAATACAAAGGATTGGTGTGTGAAACAACATTTTTCACACTGGCAGCATTTTTTAGCAGATGGGTTAGTGATCTACTCCAATTATGGTTTTAACATAAAAATTATGTATTGTGCTTGCAGACTTCTAAAAATCTTTAGTTGGAACCAGACAGATTATGAATCTGTATTTGCTGAATTGAGGTTGTATACTGTAGTCAACATCAAGCAGAATCCGTTGCCCATAGAGGCATTTATAAGTGGTACAGAGTTGACCAAATAGTGGTAGTTGACCAAAGAGAACATTTCTACGAAAACGCACATTTAAGGATTGCTGCAAATTTGTCAGAAACAGAAGAGATTATACCTACTACCATTCAAATAGCCTAAAATACAGCTGACGCTTCGAATAATAACGTACAAATGTGGACATTTTGCTTTCCTACTTGAGAGAGGAAACTCGCGATGAATAAAATATGATGATAGTAGGCCTACATGATGTGAAGCTACCCTTCAGATCTCAGTAGCCTATCAAGCGCCCACCGCGTCTCAGCAGCATTGCGCGCCCAGTTGAGCGCCAGAATGGAGTGAACCGTGTCCGTGCGTACGTGTATGTGTGTGTGTGTGTGTGTACGGGTGTTTGTGTGCGCGTGTGTGCATACGCGCGTCAGTTTGTGTACGTGCGCGCGGCGCCAGAGAAATGCAGAGCGAGCCACGCAGAACACTACCGTAATAGGCACAAGCTAGGCTACCACGCGCACAGGCAAAGCTACAAAAAATACACCAGCCACTTACAGCAAGGAAAGCTTTGTAACTTGACCGCTAACGGTAAGAATAACTCCATTGAATTTACATATATATATATAATATGCTACAAATAATTTACAATTGTTAAACTGCTCTTTTTCAAGCAGTTTGATTTTCTGGGTTTGGGCTTTTCTCTTCTCACTTATCCATTTGGATAGCAAGAGCGCACGTTGGATAATGGGGTGTAGGCTATTTTACAAAAAGCAGCACTTCGCGCAAATTGATTTGTCATAAACTGGTATGCAATGTACATTTTTCATTTAGTACATTTTCCCTTGCATGCAATTTTACCGACAAAAATGACATGATAAAGGGGTGTGTTCTCTTTCATGCACAGAGTCTGACGAAGTGTTCCTTCTAGTCAATAATATGTTCGTGTCCTATGATAGGTTGTATTATTAGGCTATAGTCTGCGAGCTTTTTGTGAAAATAAATGTCTAATTTCAAACAGTGTTAGTGATGCACAAGCATTACAGTTGGGCACACTAAATTGGGCTAGCTCCTAAACATTTTCTGGAGATTGTGGGACAACTCTCCTAATGTAAATTATAGTTATTCCAGGAATAAGATTCTTCGCCCCACCTCTTTGTGTATGGAGGTGTGACATATTTCCTTGCGCTACATGTAACACACACAGACACACTGTCTCTTCCTTTTCCTTTCCCACTCTCTCCATTTCTCTCTCTAATACACACACACACACGCACACACACACACACGCACATACATACACAAATTCTCTACATTAAATAAAAATCAGATCTGATTCTGTGCAATACTAAGTAAAGTAGTTTGATCATAGAAAGTGTCGATTTTGGTACTATATCTCGTATTGTATTGGGTTTCATTGAAACTTCGATTGGTGATGCGAAGTCCTTTGTTTGGCTGGGGACGCATGCGCATTATATTTAGGGTGTGGGCTGGATGCGAGATATTCTAGCGTCTTATCAATTCAATACCCTGTTGGATGTCCAATAGTTTTCAAAATAGCGGCAAACACTAGTCTCACCGTGAGCCTAAAAGACAACACACTATAATGATAGTGCGTACTTGTGGAGCAAAGTATATATAGCCCTACAGCCTTATGGTAATCGGGATGTAGCCTAAATAACGGAGGGGGGGCATTATGATGAGTGTGGGAATGAACCGTTGCGTATCCACGTAGTAACCAAAAAAATAATAATCCTGAACATACCAAGACAATGAAAAGACGCAAGGGTGCAGGTTTCTTTTATGTATGCATGTTGGTTATACATCTTTTATCACCTGTACCTTGTACATGTCTAGAAGCAGGATAAAACATTTAAATTACTGATTTTTAAATGGATGCGCATATATTTCCAAACGTGCGATATCAATACTTTGCATGAGTAAATCAATGCATCGCAACAGCGAGATCGTTACAACGTGGACACTGCCTACAATGGGGATCAGCCTGTCAGCGTTTCCCATATCTTGATTATGTCTGGACTGTTGCTACGGAATGACGGCTGAATGACTCATCTGATAGATGTCTCTTCGCTGTTTCTTGTGGCATCATTTGTGAAACCTTTGCAAAGGGAATATCAGTAATGGTGTTGATGCTAGGTATTACATGTTGTAGGGTGCTGTGGTTTGGCACATGCCTTCTTTAGGGTATCCAACTCTCAACTCTACGGGGGAAAAATATGTGTATCATTGAACATAAATGTCTTTGTTGAACTGCCAATGAATGTGGATTTTGTGTATCGCTATCACAAAGGCTAATACGTTTCTGTATTAATTTAAAAACCATGCAGTTGGCACAGTTTCAGGCTTTATCTACAGAGGTTAAAACGTCCCATAAAACCTAGCTAATAAAAAAAATCTAGTCCTGGTTAATTTTACATTTCACCATTCATTTTTCCGATAAGTAATTTTAGAATTGCTTCAAATAAGGCACTTTGTTTCGACATACCCTCGCTTGGCGTTTTAGTCTTATTCTGGGTCGGTGTGTCAATCTTGTCAGGACCAGATGACACTGGTCAACATTTTCCTCAATTAACTCTACAAAAAATGTGTTTGCTTATATTTAGCCAGTATTGATAAAGGTCAGCTTGTCCCATAGACATTTAAACAGTTTTCAAAACTGAAAGATATAAGCCTAAACGAAACCCATCTTATTTGAAGTGGATCTAAACATCCTCTATGGAAGAAATGATAGGCGTAAGAACGCAAAGAGTTGTTTTTCCAGTTTTGCCGCAAGGCATTATGGGTTTTGTGACTCATACTATTTCAGTCTTTAGAGACAAAAGATCTGACATTTTCTTATGCACAATATTCCAACTAAAAAGAGTATAAACAATATAAACACATTTTCTTGTTTGTCCAACATCATCTTCATTTTGTTTTTTTGTGTTCACCTATAAATTGATGTTGTTGATGTTTGACTAAATTATCTAAATATAATTAATAGTCAAGATGAATTGTTGACATGGGGATTCCTGTATTCTATGCATTTAATAATCTAATAACCAATATCCAGATAGATAACATTGCCCCTCACCCTCTAGCCACACCCATCAGAACTCTGATTCTCATTTTTATAACATATTCAGGGAGAGATATCTTTTGCCTAAATTAAACTACACTGTCTTTGAAATATATTGATATTGCTGACATAAGAAAATGTTTAGCACCGAACAACTTTGCCACAATAATAATGTATTGTAGAAAAATGCCAGTTGTCACTTACTGGAAATATTTATTAAAATATGGCCCTGAAACTATAGTACTTTGCCATGAATGTGCAGATACAGCTCTGGGAAAAATGAAGAGACCACTGCACCTTTTTCTTTCCTTTCCAAAAAAGTCGAAAAGGAAGGTTTTGAGTGAGGAACAGAAGGGTTCAATTTGCAGTGGTCTCTTAATTTTAACCCTTCTATTCCTCACTCAAAACCTTCCTTTTCGACTTTTTTGGAAAGGAAAGAAAAAGGTGCAGTGGTCCCTTCATTTTTTCTGGAGCTGTATGTGTGCCGGTTGCCATTAAAGCACACACTTTCAAACTTCAAATGTCATGGTATGTTAGTGATTCCACCTATAAATGATGCATATATAAACATCATATTACACGTCAAGCCCAAAATATGAGGTTTAAGGAATAGGTTGTCATTGGGAAAGTCACGGATTGCATCTTAACTCAAGACATTGAAGAAAAGGCTATAATTTGCCCTCTTTAGAAATGGCGTTGTGTTTTGGGCACCTGTAATGCACTTCAAACCATATCGTCATCAAAAAAATTATTGAGACAATATGTGATGAAGAACAGTAATGCAACATGTTCTCAGATCTCTATGCTGTGAGCCCATCTGTCACACTACACCCATCTAACAAGGCAAGACTCCACTAGTTACTGACATCGCTATTACATGCAAACAGATTTAGCAGGCAATGTATACCATCGAACCAATTCAAAATGCCTTGATGGGGCAATACCCAAGACGTAAGCCAATTTGCCTTTGGCCGCCTTAACTCTGCATTTGGTTAAAAATGTATCTAGATATTGCTTTATATACTATTATATTAGCCATTTAACAAATGCTTTCATCTAATGCCAAGACTGCTTAAAGTTTAATCAATGTAACGTATAACTAGGTCATTTAATGGTTTAAAATAAACTGTTATTCTCTTCTGAAAATAAAACATTAAAAATGCTAAGTAAATGCTTGGTAAACTTGGTCCTAGTTGTAGAAGTGGAGAGAAATGATGGGTTTAAATCATATAAGATATGATGGGATAACATTGTTGCAGATGTTCTGTTTTTTAGAGCGCCCTGTGATGAGCTTTGGATGAGTCCCAGTTATGTCAGCTTTCATCTACTTTGCAAGTGTGAGAGAGTTGGTTCTGAAGAGAATATTACAATAATTTTATCAATGTCGTTTTTTTATAGTGCAGGAGTGGAATCAAAGGCTTGTCATTCACTTTCAACTGTGTGTTTTGGTGTGTATTTGAGTCTGTTTGTGGGTGTGTGTGTAAGAGTGGGATTTATATAGACATGTACATTGGGGTGAGTGAGCATTGTATGGGTTGTTCTGTAGACAGAGAATGTACTGTATCTGTATAATTCAGATACAGTACAGTACAAAAAAGCCAGTCTCTGTGTGTAGTGGGCAGCGCCAGGGCAGATGTGGGCAAAGCAAAGCAAATCTTCGCTGGCCTCAGCCACTACATGGAACAAAGGCAGAGAGCCCCATGCGGTCAGGATACGGGGGGGGGGGGTACCGGGATGAATGGTTCCGTTTTCCAAACCTCCTGCGAGAGATCGGTCCATCCGTAGACATATATATACAGATACACACCCGTACATGTGTATAGACGGACATCTCCTTCGCAAGGAGGTTCGGAAGACAGAACCATGCCTCCCAGCACCTCCCCTCTCCTGACCTCATGGGTCTCCCTCCCTCCGTTCCGTGTTGTGTCTGGGGACAGCGGATGGCCGCCACGTCGGATTTGCTTTGCCCACATCTGCCCTGGCGCTGCCCACTCAAGCACACAGCGAAAGAAAGGGTCAGTGAGACACCGCCTCAATAGTACCAGCCGGCTAGCCAGTCAGACAGCCCAGCCAGCAGACACAGGATAGGCAATGTAAGGAGGGGGAGGGGCTGACTGTCTATGTCTGGTTAGAAAAGACAGCACGCCCGAGGGACTGACATTAAAACAAGAGGGACAGGCAGGATGTGTTTGCTTAGGAATTTATTTATTGCCAGGGTAAAGACAGTGGGACAGTTCCCGAAATGGAAAATATTAATGAAAACATTTGGTTGTTTGAGGGCTCAGGGAATGCTGATTAAGAAGCTGAATATGTAGGATGATTTCTTACTGTTGTCAGGAAAACAGCCTAAACGCTGTGAGGGGTTAAGATGTCTGTCAAGAATGTTGTTGGGGAAGGGATGTATTATTCAATAATTTTATCGGTATCCAGATAAGGATTTATAAGTAAAAAAATTGAATAATTCTAGTTTCATCAAAGATTTTCTGCATCATTATTAAGATTGTAAGAAAGGTCTTATTTTTTCCATATACCTCTGTTTTGTGTCTGGAGACCCGATTGCTCTACTCTTAATTCTGTTTTACTGATGTTTGGCTCAGTCTTTTTGTGAATAAATTAGCAGGCCTACAGCCTCATATACACGTCACGCAAGAACACAACACAATATTACATTTAGCTTTTAAAAAACAAAATCTGATATGGAGTAACGTGCCCGGACCCTTCATGTTGAACTGCCATTCTGCAAAGCATGTTTTTCTTGTGTCACACATGAGGTAGCTTAAGGTATAATATATGTGTTTGTATTAAAGGACACAGAGTCATGGACATTGTAATGGTGGTTTGTGAAACACTGGGATGTAGGAATGTGTGAGAGTGGAGCGTCGGTGCCAGCGGTGGGGTTCAGCCTGCAGTAGTATTGATTGAAAGTAGAGATGCAGCCTTCTGCCACCGAATGCCTAGACACAACAAGATTCTAGTCTAAATCATCTGGAACTTTCTTTACCGTGATTGCGGGTAGTCAAGCGTTATCCCAACATTTTTTGTTGGGGCTAATATGTGTGTTGTGGCTGTGGTTAGGTAGGCAATGCAGCGGTGTTTGGGATTTGGACCGTCTATGGGGATGCAACTCGGTTCTGTCATTATATTGTTCAGCATGCTCTATATCTTTATACCGTGGCATTGTGAATACTTGTTTCTGATTGGTTGGAAGGTGATTCGAGTGGGTGCATTATTTCCCAGTAAATATATAATAACATGGAGGGAAAAGATTCAAATTTTCCCCAGAAGAAAGCCCACAATATCAAATCATGCCTACAGGAAGGTAGTCCTTACAACCGACTTCAATAATATGACGTGTAATTTTCAAACTCTGCATATTAACTTGCTACTCACTGTTCATTGCGACACAGTACGCACTTCTGAAGAGACTTTCTAAGTTAACAAGATTTGCATGATGACGTCTTTTCAGGCTGTTCTCTCTCGGTGTTGTGTTGGTGACACAGGTCATCTGTTGCTTTGCAATTCTTTTTTTTCTGAGTGACGTGTGTAATAGAAGCAAGGATTGCTCTACATTAGAACCCGAGAGGATGATTCTAACGTAAATCAAGAGGATGATTGAATGACTGGAGGGCGGTAATGTACATACACTGTAGATTTAACCGGGTCTCTCAGATTTAACCCTGAGAGACGAATGTATTAGTTATGACATATGTACATGCATTCATTTAATGGTTGGGGATTGTCTGATAGGAAAAACAGGAGAGTTTGGTAGAGAAGAAGAGTCTGATTGCAACTGTATTTTTGTTTTGAAATGATAGGGTCATTATCTTACCAAAGTGCTCAGCAACCAATATCCAAAGATTGTGCATTAATGTTGAGTTTGGATGACATTTAGGCAATCATTCTAACTGGTTAAGGTTATGGATATGGTTTGAGATAAAGTTAAAACAGAAACAAATAAACAGTTGAGGCATATATAAGGCTCATCCCAGGGTCTTTGGGAACTTGATGAATGTAGAAAATTGCCATGGATCTGTTGTTAGCTCAATACAATGTTGTCTCGGAACAAAGAGGTTTTAGTTATTTGTTCATTTGATGGTTTGTTACATCTCATATTTACGTATGATATCACTCAAAATGGCTGCTGAACACCCACTCAGGTGGATGCTGCACTTGGTTTGTGGGTTGTGGACGTTAAGAAACAACAACATACATAGGCCTAAATGAAGGGCTCCCACACATGTATCCTACTCAACCTAATCCCACATCTTAACGCAATCAATTGAAGGCTTTCCAACCAGACTGAGTCATCATCGCTTTTCTGTCATTCTGTGCAGGCCTTGGCCCCCAGTATTGCTGTCATTTGGTAAAACGACTGACCTTAAACTATCGGTTAATTGCCTCTGAGCTGGCTGTACACGGTGACACCTCTGATGGTGGTACATAATCAAGGGATTTCTTTCCTCTATATTGGCATTCCTCCAGTCGTCTGAAAAGGAGGCGTTAGCCGGCCGAAATGAGCTTTTCCACACATTTGGTCTGCAACGGCCACACAGGCACTGGCAATATGGAATTCTGTTGGACTTGTTTAAATCAGCCAATCTGCTTCTGGCTGCATCCTCATTGATTGTTGTTGATAGCACAGCGTGGGATAGCACAGTACAATGCCTCCACACAGGATAAGACATGCAGCGTGTTACTTAATGTGTAAATTCATTGCAGGTACGCTTAAGAGAGGCACCGATGTGCGGTGTCAAGCTGGAAACAGTATTAATGAAAACAGACTCAAAGTGACATCAGCTACTGGTAAAGCAACAACAATCCACGTTTGAAGAAACCAAACCCTGTTCACAATCACAATCCTATTTGAGTGGGTGGAGAAATCACTAGCATCAATGGGATATGGGCTAAAATGTGTCCACTCTGCACCAGGTGACAGTAAATGCCCTCACCTGTGTTGTCTCAGTGGAACGTCAACATTATAATGAATGATTGTGAAGGATTAAAGAAATGGAAATGTTTGTTACACACAGCAGCATCTTGTCTGATCACTCATTTGCAGAAGGAATACACTGGTTGCAAATATCTAATACTCTCATTATATTACCATGTCATTTGCATATGCTTCTTTGTTGTTGCAATGCCACTACAATGCAAATACGTAATACATTACCTTGAGGATGAAAAACCTCAAGTCAAGGACTTTTAAGGTTCCACAGGTGAGGAATATCTATTCAAATTAGTATGAAGCTTAGGCTGCCAGTTTCAATGGATTCTAAAGCCCATTGGTAAGTCTCTGGAGCTCACCTAACTTAAGGATTCCGTTTGACAGATTGAGCAGACTGCAGCGCACCGCCTGATTTAGTGTACTGATTTAGTGTACTCCCAGGCATGTTGCCTGAGCCATTGGGTTTTCAGGGTTGCCAGTTCCAAAGGGTAAACGCTCTGTGAAATGCAGCATCATGCCTCAAAAACAAGCTCAGGCATTTTGTAGTTGGTTGAGTGTGTTTAAAATGTATGTAGTTATTGGGCGTTCATCCTCCTCAGGGTGTTACCAGGCCATGGTTCATGCAATGCCTGTGGAAAGTTATACCTGCATTTAGAAGTTATATCAGTACCTGTATTTTATTAGCCTTGAATAGTCCATATAGAATTGCTGGATCTAGTTTATGTTAATTTAATCTGTATTGCCAGGACAGTCGAGCTGTATTGGCGGTGATTTGACTGAGTTTGATTGGAGTGAGTACACCCTCTTCAAACCAACTGACTTCATTCTGTCTGTTCATCCTTTGAAATCAACTGCTTTTACTGTCCATCAAAAATGTAAGGTACACTAACACAATAAATGAATGTCCTTTTACCCTTCTGATACGAAAGCCCACAGTCTGTTCAAACCCTTCACCCTGTGACAGCACTTTCTTTTTGAAAGGTGCTTAGCTGAAGGTGTAAAATCTGTATGTGTGTGTGTGTGTGTGTGTAATTTGTGTGTGTGAGAAACAGAGCGAGAGATGGTGGTGGACCTTGGAGGCTGGGGATTAGGAGAAGGATGTTTACTTTTACTTCGTTGACATTGACAAACTACAGCATAAGTTTATCATATTTTTGTTGAATTATAACAATTGAGCATTACACATCTGTCCTTGCCGCCCCACCCTCAGCAAAAAGAAACCCAATGAACTCTTGTACATTCTCTTCTGATGCATTCACGCTTTTCTTCTCCCGCATACCCATGAGACCTATCCCAGAGCCTGTATTCATGAACCATCTTAGCTCTGATCTGCGATCAGTTTAGCCTTTTAGGTCACAATGAATAACACCAATTGGACACTTCTTCGTCTGAGGGGCTTTGCAGATACGGGCCCGGGTCCAGCTTGTCAAAGCAATCTTATTAATTAATGCAAAACTGATCCTAGATCAGCACTTCTATTACGAGACACTATGAAGACGAGTCTGGGTTTCACCTATTTTTTCTCCACGAGTACACGCCTGAAAACCACCATGGTTGGACAAAGATGTTAGACAACTAAACCTTTTATGACTCAAGGTTTAGTCAATAACATACTGTACAGTACATGCCCCAGAGGTGTCAGTGGTAATCTACACTGGCAGTCAAAAGTATTCACCCACTTGCACTATTCACAGTTCATTGTGTTCCAAGATGAAATCAAAATGGGTTTAACACACAAAAAAGTCCATGATGTCAAAGTGAAAAACAAAAAACCACCAAGAATCTTATGCAAACTATAGAGGTACCATCCCAGCTCAACTGGCATCCACGGCTAAGCTGGGAGACACTTGTGCATACTGCTTCGCGAAAGTGGCCTTTTTGGGACAGTAGCAAAAATACAACCATTGTTGAAAAAAAATCACAGCAAAACGCAGCTAGATTTTCCCAGAAGGCATGTGGGAGACTGTGGAAAAAGACTAATAAGACAAAAATATATGTTTTTGGCCTCAAGGTAAAACGCTATGTTTTAGCACAAGCCTAACACAGCACATCATCCTGAGAACACCATCCCTACCATGAAGCATGGTGGTGGCAGCATCATGCTATGGAGATGCTTCTATGTGCCAGGGCATAGCAAGCTTGTGAAGATAGAGGAGAAAGTTGATGCAGCTAAGGGCAGAGAAATCAGGGAAGGAAACCTGCTGATGTCTGCAAGAGATCTAAGACTTGGAAGAACATTAATCTTCCAGTAGGACAATGACCCGAGTCCCCAGTCAAAGTCCAGACCTCAATTAAACTGGGAATGTGGGGAAAGAGGTGAAAATTTCTGTTCACCAAAGATCCCTATGACAAAGCTTCAGAAATTTTGCAAGGAAGAATGGGCAAAAGCTGCTGTGTTCACATGTGCTAAGTTGTCATAGACTTATCCAAATAGATGCATGGCTGTAATTGCTGCTAAAGGTAATTGCTGCAAACCCCCCATTAAATCCATTTTGATTTCATGTTGTAACACAATCAAATCTGTAAAAGTCCAAGGGGGTGAATGGCTTCTGAGAGCCACTGTAACCATGGGAGTGCCTGGTCTGGCAGCCAGACAATGCAAATTAACTTATATATACCAGACTAGCTAATTTTAATAGCTTGTTGACATACCGAGCTATTGTTTCATGAATGCATTACATTCAAGATACCCTGAACAGTTAATGAATCCTACATCAGGGACATTTATATCGGCTGAGCCAATTTCGCGCCAACCTGATGACAAAATAACCCCAGTTTACCCAGCACGAAATTGACATATAAATAAGAGCAGCTTGGGGCGGAGCTTAGTGTTCACTCTTATGGCTGCGTGGCAAGGCCAGGGCCCCCTACCTCTACGTAAAATCTTACTATCCCAACCTGATTTCCCACATATTAAGCTACAGAAATCCATACTGCAGTTACAAGGCCTTGCTGCCAGCTGCTGTCGGATTTGGATCACCACTGTCTTCTCACTCACTTGACACTGTCATGCGGTTGATATCACTAACATTACACCTATCAATCTCCTCATGATGCTGATGTCACTGTTATTAACATTACACCTATCAATCTCCTCATGCTGCTGATGTCACTGTCATTAATATTACAGCTATCAATCTCCTCATGCTGCTGATGTCACTGTCACTAACATTACACTTATCAATCTCCTCATGCTGCTGATGTCACTGTCACTAACATTACACTTATCAATCTCCTCATGCTGCTGATGTCACTGTCACTAATGTTACACCTATAAATCTCCTCATGCTGCTGATGTCACTGTGACTAATGTTACACCTATCAATCTCCTCATGCTGCTGATGTCACTGTCACTAACGTTAGGCCTATCAATCTGCAGACACGGTGGATCGAGAAGAGACATAAAAGGTTTGGTTGTTGGTCAGGCTTAGGTGTTTTGCAGGCTGACATTAGCATACCCGATCAATGGAACCTGCGCAGTCACAGCTGATGGCAGCATTGTTTCAACAATGTTTGCTCTGTTTCGACTGTGCAGGGTAGCATGAAAAGGCAGCAGAGAACCCCCTGCATATCACTGCGTCATCTATTGTCCAATCGTGCCCTTCTTTTTGGCCATGATACTCATGGTGTGACAAATTAGAAACAATGCGACCGATCTAGGCTGAAGTTATTTTACGATGTAAAGGATTTTAAATCAAAGAATAGCAATTGTTTTCCCAGGCCCTTCTATTGGCTAATCCAAAATGGTTCAAACCCTAGGTAAATGCTGTGATTTTATAATAACCCATGTAAATCAGAATGCAGCTATGAAAAACCAGGCAAATGGATCTCATCAGTCAGTGGCCGATGGAGCCTGTACTGTAACTTCTCAAAACAATTTGGCATTTCAGTAAGACATACCTGCTGTGTTGCAGTCTACCACTGGAAACCATTACAGAATATACAGGGAAAAATCATGCTGATTTGTATTTAAGCGTATTTATCTATTATTCAAGCACCACGACATACCCGAGGGTGACTGGTTACAATTTCTCTGGCTGGAGGCTACAGAAATCAGTGTGTTCAATTAGCACACACAAGCTGTCCTAAGCAAAAAGAAGCAACCATCAATTCACTCACCGAGAGTGAACAAAGTAAACAATATATTAGCAGTATGCTTGCTAGTGACGTTAACTATAGCATTCACTAACAAAGATTACAATATCCAGGCCAGTAGCATTCATTGCAGCCAGCCAGTGAAATGAACAACTAAAATGAAAAAAAACACTCATAAAGCAAATCTTGACTCCAGGCTCAGTAAAAATAGTCTTTCAGAAAGAATGAATCGTTCACAAACAACACATCATTACTGCCAAGTTACCAGACCATCCGGCCATCCAGTCGTCCAACAGCGTACATTTATGTTGTAGTGCTGGGCAATTATACTAACATTGCTAATGAAAGCATAAGCTATCTTTATGTAGACAGAAGGCTGGCTGATATTCAACCTAGTTGGTTGGTGATGGTTGATCACTCCTTAAGACCCTTCTTGGTCATAATAGCAAATAAAAATATACCAAAAATTGTCCTTCAGCATTGAGATGACCTCAAAGGCCCAACCCACGCTGAAACAGACACTATAATAGCACAGATCAGACACATATAAGATCCTTTCCATCACAATGAGAGGGATCATTCCTGTTGGAAGAAAACAACAGAAGACCACCACTCAACGAGGAGCATTCTACTCAGGCAAAGTTATAGACACCCATGGTTGATCCCAATTCAGACTTGGCCTTGCATTGTATCCGTCACTGAGCATCAGCATCAATAATACTGTCAAAAACATAAGTTGGTTGATTTACTGCATAGCTTCTCGGCTCTGTCCTTAACTTGAATCCTGTCCAAGGATGCCGTAATGCCACGACACCAAGACCACACATTGGATCCAAGCTGTTCTGTGTGTGTTCTTAGCAACTGAACCACAGAATTTCAGTTCTTCAAATGCTTTACAGATATAGCAGTATGTGTATAGTATACAATATTTGATATGTCCTGACAAACAGTTATAGTGTTATCAGATTCAGTTCCTCACCTACTGTATACAGATCATATCACTCTAATGCAACTGTACAGTGTCTCCTATGTACGCCTCAGTGTAATTTGGAAAATACATCTGCTTCACATTTGCCGACATCCCTCTCTCCCTAAATCCTAAAATATTTTTTAATAACGGCGATACAATCTGTGTGGGACTAGAATGAATGATATATACCAAGCTGATTCATCCATAATTCAGACTGTTTAAGTTTGTCTGTGTGAGTGAGTCACAGTGGAAGTGGAGTGGATCTATTGTAATGGAGGAAAGACTACAGATCTGGCTCCAGGATGAATGTAATTCCTTGGAGTTTATCTATGATGATTGCTATTAGCCTTTTAGCACTACCCGAGTAGAGCTCTTTGAGTGAGTCTATTTTGCTCCCGCTCACACAAACAAACCTGCTGGGCCCTGGGGTGGTCTAGCGGTCGAAATTGTTGCCTCCGAATCACATAAACTGCTATAACTGGCGTTTCACACCTACAACTAGAGTTTCACTCCTACTTCCAGAACTCTCTCATTAACCTTCCCTTTCTATCTCTGTCCTATCCACTCCAATAAAAAAATATAGATGCCTTGATTTCAGGTCTCTTCAGAATTTTACAGTGGATTTATCCTCTTGTCTCTTACAAAACATGTTGGCACACTTTTTTATGAAAACTCTCCAACACAAATTAGAACGTTCAATAAACTTAATTTGAACGCACTTTCCATGTTCCCAATGTCAAATGTAACCGGATATTGTATCCACCGGGACACCTTCAGATATTAAGTCAGCATTATGTACGCTAGTCAGAATTTTGTTCCAAACTGTATAGGGTCCTGCGATATTTTCTGGTTTGTATTTTTAAAACAAGCTAAACTGAAGCCATGAGCAAACCACAGACAGTTGAAGTCCCAGCCAATTGGTAGGGAACGTCCAATGTTCTGTAAAATGTGTCTACTGTGCATCACGTGCGATGGGTCAGGAGTTGAAGGAGTGAAAATACAAACCAGAAATACAAGCTGACAGAACAATATACAGTCTGGTGCCCCAAAAATATGGATAACATTCAACATTTAATCTCCACTTCCTAGGACAGAACTCACAGACAACTGGTAACATATGTTTAAATGTCATTATATAAAACTGTCGGGGTGTAGAGACATTCATGTATTTTGTTCGGTTGACTTCTTTCAGAGGGTTATAGAGTAAACATGTTAGCATGGCAGAGCCATGTTCAACACTCGCCCACAAAATGAATACATCTGATGCAGTATCCTGTGAAAGGGATGCCTTGTTAAGTAATTCTTCTGGATCCATTCCCACTTCATCTTCATTAAACAAAAACCGATGTCCCCATTTCTTTTGGCATTTAAATAAAAAAAAGTGACATCACTTCTGTGGTATATTTTCTAAATGTTCTGTAGAATATTTATTAAATCATACAATTCTACATGCAGCTTCCGAATGCAGCTGCTTTTTCCAGCGCACTGCTGAGCATGGTTACTTTGTGTGTTTTGGAAAAGTGGATTTTATGGCTCCATCTTGTAAATGTTGTCAACTGCTGCACAGGGGCAACATCTTGTTAAAAACTCCTTTTCAGACAATGTTTACAGCTCAAGTCATGGCTATTTATTTTATCTACTGACCACATTTAGATGAACTGACAGAAACTTAGCTAAAAACATGTGGTCAGATAAGAAACGTGGGAGTAGCTTGAGTGATTACTGTTCTGTAGTGATGACACACAGACTGAAGAGATGCATGTCACTCACCAGGAAATGCTGCAACAAAGACATCTCTCTTGAATGTTAGCTATGTACGTTTCCCCCTGCTGGTCCTATGTTTAGAAATAATTTTCTGTTCATTTGGTTTTGGTTTCTCTGAATATGTATCAAGGCCTGTGCTTTTGGGCTAGTACTAGGAACATGGCTCTATGGGCCACATAGAGGCATCTGGCAAGCTAATATTAGCTATGTTAACGGCATGCACATGGGACAAAAACTGGTGACTAGTTTATGCAAATTTGATCTATTCATTGCCATTTTCCAGACTGGCCATCATGTTTAGAAAGATTACTGCCTAACTTGACAGTTTTGTATCATTCCAGCTGCAAGTCTGACATAACTCTGTTTTGACTAACTAGCAAATTAAGTGACTAGCTAGAAACAGCCAACAGAGAAGAACAGCCAACGCTGTGAAATTGCAGAAAATGTTCCTATAGCTGCCTTGCCAGGTGGATTTGCAGCGGTTTACACAGTACAAAAAAGAAGACTGGAGGCAATATTAGAGTTCTGTCATTACACTGTCATCAGTATAATGGGCACTACTTACGAGAGAATACATATTTCTGACGGATATCGATGACACCCATGAATGTTAAAGCAGAGAAGTCAGGTCTTAGATTCAGTTGCACCCCAACTGCTTACCTCTTGTACTTTCTCAACACAACTTCTGGAGGTGCTCAGAAGTACTGCGCTACATATAGAATAGGGCCCTCATTGGGATGCTACCATTGCAGAGCCCTTTCTCCCAGAGTCAATTTGAAGGAAGATTTTCTGAGCCTGTATCTCTTTAAATGAGAATGTTGGTCTGTGTTTACATTTTGCTTACCAGGGCCTCATCTTGTTTTCTTTATGGGAACCTTGAGCCTGACTGATTGCTGTGTTTGCTGGGAGCCCGACTCCATCGTGTCAGAGGTCACATATTTCTCAGACAGACCTTTCCAGATTACTCATTAATGAACTCTGAGTGTGTGTCTGTGTCTATGTCTGTCTGTGTGTCTGTATGTGTGTGTCTGTGTCTGTGTGTCTGTGTGTGTGTGTGTGTGTGTGTGTGTGTGCGAATATTTTCCTTTGCTGCTGTTGCTGTGGCCTTTTGTGGGAAAAAGGGAATTGGGAGCTTTCATGAGGGCTAAGAATTTAGTGATTAGGCTGCAACCTTTTCTCACCAGGACAAAGGCACAAAGAGACATGCACACAACAAAGAACCAACACATATACACTGATGAGCCAAAACATTATGACCACTTGCCTAATACGCTGCTGGTCCTACGCGTGCCGCTAAAACAGCGCTGACCCACTGAGGCATGGACTCTACAAGACCCCTGAAGGTGTCCTGTGGTATCTGGCACCAAGACATTAGTAGCAGATCCTTCAAGTCCTGTGAGGTGGAGCCGCCGTGGATCGGACTTGTTGGTCCAGCACATCCCGCAGATGCCAAATCGGATTGAGATCTGGGTGAATTTGGTGGCCAGGGCAACACCTTGAACCCTTCATCATGTTCCTCAATCCCTTGCCGAACAATGTGTGCAGTTTGGCAGGGCGCATTACACTGCTGAAGGAGGTCACTGCCATCAGGGAATACCATTGCCATAAAGGGGTGTACCTGATCTGCAATGATGTATAGGTAGGTGGCACATGTTAAATTGACATCCACATGAATGCCTGGACCCAGAGTTTCCCAGCAGGACATTGCCCAGATCACACCCTCCACCGGATTGTTGTCTTCCCACAGTGCATCCTGGTCCCATTACTTCCCATTAGGTAAACGGCGCACACACACACGGCTGTCCATGTGATGTAAAAGAAAACTGCTCCAAGGTCCAGTTCCGATGCTCGCGTGCCCATTATAGGCGCTTTTGGCGGTGGACAGGGGTCATCGTGGGCACTGACCGGTCTATGGCTAAGGAGCCCCATACGCAGCAGGGTGCGATGCACTGTGTGTTGTGACACATTCCTCCCGTAACCACCATTAACATTTGCCAGTGACTTGTGCCACAGCAGACCTTCTGATGGTTCGCACCAGACGGGATAGCCTTCTTTGCCCGCGCGCATCGATGAGCCTTGGGGGCCCAACACTCTGTCACTGGTTTGTGGTTTGTCCTTTGGACCACGGTCTGTAGGTACTCACCACTGCTGACTGGGAGCACACCACAAGCCTTGCCGTTACAGAGATGCACAGACCCAGTCTCCTGGCTTTAAAGAATTAGGCTCTTGTCAAAGTTGCTCAGGTCTTTACTCCTGCCCATTTCTCCTGCATCCAACACATTGGCTACGAGAACCGATTGTTCACTTACCATCTATTCTACCCAGAACTTGACATGTGCCCTTGTTAGGAGATGATCAACGTTATTCGCTTCACCTGTGAATGGTCATAATGTTTTGCGTCATCAGTGTACATACATTACATCCACACATGTATACAAATATTTCATAAAAACATACACAACATTCAGACATTACATACATGCTCCCAGATAAGGCCATGTATTTAAGATGGCTGACTACAGCTGAAGTGATCCAGAATCAGCCACTAAAATGTTTGGGTCTTCTGTAAGCGTTCCCAGTGCTACGATCCAAACATATGAGGCCCGTAGGACTCAGGTCAGAAGTAGTGTGCTGTGAATTGCAGTCTAATTGATCAGGTGCGCAGAATACAGCATGGGTTAACAGTACATTGCAATGCCTGCAAGCTCTTCTTCAACAATGCAATTATACTTGTCATGTAAAAAGGGAATAGATGGTGCTGTTCGGAGCACTACGAACCCCCGTTCAGATTTCTGGAATTCTGTCAGTGATGTTGTCGTGACGGCTCTTTGTCTTCCTGTTAAAGCTCTAGCTAGCCCACGGACCGTACGTCTCACCAGAAAGCATCCATTTAGAATCTGTCTTCTCGTCAGTGTGCTAGCTCACGCTCTGTGGCCCAGCCTAGATCCTAAACTGGGCCACTGGGGGTTTCTGTTTGACAGTGACGTCCTTTCATCCTGCTGTGTGTGTACCGTACGAATGTGGCTAGATATGTGCAAACTTGCACACCCACACGCATACAGTCTGATTTGCTGTACGAACAACGGTGTGGAATTGTACCCATACACATCCAACACATCTTTTTAAGCATATGGAACTGTAAAAACACGAAACGTGTTTTACCTGAGGTATTCACAGTCGGGGACATTCATTTAAAAGGTTGAGATAAGTGATCAGTGTTGTGAGAATGCACTATGCATCTCTCTCTCTCTGAAATGTGCTCTCAGTCTACCTTGTACTTTACTTTCATTTATTTGTGCACCAATGCAGGTCTGAAAAAGTGCACGTGGGATGTCTTCTAGTGGCCTGGAATAATTACATGAATGGTCTTTCAAAGCTGCGGCGCTTCTGAACTTATTTTTCGTCGCCTCACATGCAGAAAGTCAGTGTTTGATACTATCTATTGCGATTGTGAGGAATTTCTTTGCAATTCACTTACAACCGTCCTGACCACCAAGCCTCGTAACATAAAAGTATCTGATATCCTATCTCTATTGAAATTCTTTTTCTGATATATCTGGGATAGCCTCTATTCTGCCTCTTGTCTGGTTTGAGCTCAACATAGTAAACTTGCAACATTGTTTCAATTGGCTATTTTCCATGGCAAAGACCTGGACAGGTATTTGAGCAAGGGAAAATTGTTCAGGTAGCCTATATTATAACAATTTCACTGGAGATAAGCAATCAGAAGCTTTTTAATTACGAGACGTAGTAGTTAAGCTTATAAGACTGTTAGAAAGGAATGAATATGCATAATTCGGGATTGCAATGGATATAAAATGTGTCAGATTTTCTGTGTTGGTGAAGAAAAAACATTTTCAGATGCTCTGATGCTCTGAATGGACAGTTGATATAATTATTATATTACTATCAGACATTCCACATGAGCTTTTATAGACCTACATTTGTGCACAGGCCAGGTAATTCGTGCACAAGCAATAGCCTATTTAACAGAGAGATATGTGTAGTGAGCTCATAGTCTCACATTACCACCTACACTTTTCTTGTCTCACACTTTAAATTAGGGATGTCTTTACAAAAGTATTAAGCTGTCAAGCGTAACCCATGCATTAGACTAGCCAAGCTGTAACTTAGAATGCACGTTTACTGCCAGTTAAAACAGGCATCTTATGTCTTCAGGATAAGTTTGGGTCTGATACATACCTGAAACAATTTAGATCAGATTAACCATTATCGCTGGGATATCTCGGATCAGATATGACCGACCTCGGATCCCATTCGGATTCAGTAAATTTTATAAAAACAGACAGACATTGTAGGTCTAGGTTAAGGATTTTACAGATACAGTACGGCTTGAATATACATTGCGGCATCTGATAAAGAACTCTAGTTCATGGGTAAAAAAGTCATTTAGTCAGCAACTAGGTTTGAAAGACCAACAAAGAAAGATCCAATGGTATGATTTCTCATTGCATGTGGACATTTGTGCAGCCTGGATGTCGTCAATGTTGAAATTCTGGAGAAATAAATGTGGTCCCTGCAAAAAGGTTTGAATAACTCTGTGTTAGACAAAAGCTGGGGTTGATGAGGTGGCCATGATGATATGAAGCTGGGGATGATTAGATGGGGATTAGATTAAAATGGGGAAGATTAGGTCTCCACAATGGCATGAGAACTAGCAGGACCGTGCACAGACTTTTCGTGGGACATGGGCCAAAATGAGAAAAAAGTGCACCCGGATAAATGCCGACAGAGGAACAGACGTCAGCTTTCACAATGTGAATCCCGCAGCCGGACAACGCATGCCCGTCAAAGTGAATTACACGTGTCAGGCAGAATGCGGACACCAATTGGCAAAAAGGGCACTTGTTGAGTACAACCGCACCTCTTGCACCGCCGAAAGTTACACCAGTGACTGGTACTACTGGTGCTACTGGTGCTACTTGTACTACTGGTACTACTGGTAGTACTGGTACTGCTGGTGCTACTTATACTACTGGTAGTACTGGTACTACTGGTGCTACTGGTGCTGCTTGTACTACTGGTACTACTGGTACTGCTGGTGCTACTTATACTACTGGTAGTACTGGTACTACTGGTGCTACTTATACTACTGGTGCTACTTGTACTACTGGTACTACTGGTGCTACTTATACTACTGGTACTACTGGTGCTACTTATACTACTGTTACTACTGGTACTACTGGTGCTACTTGTACTACTGGTACTACTGATAGTACTGGTACTACTGATGCTACTTATACTACTGGTGCTACTTGTACTACTGGTAGTACAGGTACTACTAGTGCTACTTATACTACTGTTACTACTGGTGCAACTGGTACTTCAGGTACTACTGGCAGGCCAGCTGACAGTCTTGCCTGGGCCCGGGATGAGATAATCTTAGATGGGCCCTTTCATGTCAACCCAATGTCAATTCTGGGCCTCCCCTACCCTGGGCCCGGGACAACAGACCCATTTGTCCCCCCCTATCGGCGGGCCTGCTACTGGTGCAACTGGTGCTAATGGTACTACTGGTACTACTGGTGCTACTGGTAGCTGGTGACTGACCTGTTGGAGACTGCCACATTATACAAATGAACATTCTTGAACTTGACAAAAGCATCAGATTTCACACCAGATTGGTGTGATTGGTTAATGTTTGAGGGGTCTAAAGAACACAATACAAAGTTCCTGAAATATTCAACTCATATAAGTATAATTTTAAACATTTATAAGAATATGGCATAAAAACAAATCAGGGAAATGTAGGCCCTGCTACTGATTCTTGAATACCTTTAATCCTTATTTTCCCTATGTCATGTTTAAAAATGTCAAACTGTCATATGTGTCCCTTGAATTCTACTGATTATATAATAATATATTCTGTGTTGTGACAAAGTCAAGAAAAGGCAAGAAACCTGCTGTGTACACATCACAGACACCTTTGTAACAAGATCATTCAACCTTTACAAAGAGCAAATAAAACTAAATCGAAATGACTAACTATAGCGCAGTTGCAGACTGTAATCATGTTATACTAAATAATTATTTCTGCTTGGTTAGAAATGAATTATAGAAAGCTGAGAATGAGTGTTGATATAATGATAGCTTCAAATGTTTAAGAGGGTCTGGGGAACACCAAAAGGCCTAGTTACGACAGGTATGCATTCTTTTAAAATGTCTGCAGAAATATGTTGAAAGTGCCAAATTGGCCAAATTACAGATTCCTAAATATTCAGCATTCGTTTAAAGTATTTTAGTAGCAGCGTCACGCTATAGGTATGCTTGTCACTGGCGGGGAGTTTTTTAGGACCAAGCAAATAAATGAATTGAACAAAGAAATGTAAAAAGATGCAGAAAACCTTACCCTGGGAGACAATTCCAGTGGTTTTGGGACAATTACATACAGAATGGCTTTCCAAGAGATGTTGAATTTTCCTGTATAATCTAGTCTCAGTCCTAATGTAAATCTGCTCAAAGTATCAGAGGCATGGTTTAAATATTACTATCCATCATTAAATCTATCCAAATGTACTAACCTTTTATAAAATAATATTACTGTAAGAGTCCAGCTGTAATTGCTGTCAAAGGTTCTTGCACCAAGTAAAATCTCTGGGGAATGAAGACAACTAAAATCGATCTTCATTTGTTATTTGTTCAAGCTTTGGAAACATCTCTATACATTTTTGGGGAAAGTGGAGCAGGATGTGTAAAAATATGCACTGGAATCCCTTTTTAGATGTTATTTCAAGCCAGAAAAATGTACACAAAATAGCTATTCATGCAAAATGTATTAATATGACCAGCTATTTTAAGAAACAATCACGCAGTCAACTCCAATAGGAAGCCATTTGGATCGCTACAACATAATAAAGGAGCAAGTCATATTTGCTCAGTTAATTAGTCAAGCATGGCCTAAGCAAACATTCATGAATCCCTAGGCAACTTTTAACTGCTGCTTTATGGGCCCTCCTCAGAAGCAGTGCACTACCTAAACAATAGGCCTCCATTTGGGAGGCAGCCAATGCATTTCAGCCTTCCATTAGATAAGGAGGGATGGGGAGGCATGAGAAAGCCGCTCCTGCGGTATGATTTACAGTGTATGTGTTTAAGATAATGGATAGCTGCTTTGCACTCCATCTATGATCTCAAGTGTTAGTCTTTTCCATTGACTCTAGGAGATTGAACGTCAACTTGGTATAGCATAGTTACATATTAGCTCCTTAAAAGCTCATGTTTGCAGTTAGTGTTTCTCTTGGTTGTAATCTTTTGATTGTGTTCTGGAGGTCAGTGACATTGTCAGAGCGGGATGACAAACATGTTGACATTTCATTGTGTTCATAAAATCTATTCCATTCACTAGTAGCCAGGTGCAGCTATTTTCTTGTGCATTTCTGAAATATTTTAGTTGAAATGCATAAAGGTTTGTTCGAAGTTCAAACATGTCGTTTTCACGGCCAATATGAAATGATCCATAAGCAGGGATATTCAACTCTTACCCTACCAGGTCCAGAGCCTGATGGTTTTCTGTTCCATCACATCATTAATTGAACCCAACTGGTGTCCGGGCTTTTAATCAATCCCTGATCAGAGGGTTGTAATTAAAAAATGTAGTGGAACTGGCTTTGAGGTCCAGAGTTGAGGTTGAGGGATCTAGTGTATAAAATATCTATTATTTAAAAAGTAGAAAGTGCATATGTAAGGGCTCAGACTGGTGTCTAAGATGTGAAAATGTATCATACACATTTGTGTGTACAATCAAACCAATGGAAAAGTTCCAAATATATTTTTATAGACATTGCAATTATAAAATAACAGTGTCATATTATAAGCCACAGTTCAAATTATTTGGCATCAGTTGTGTGTGGTCCACTGTGCGCCTTCACCTGTGACAACTTACAGAATAAGATGGGATGCCACATTTGAAAACACATCAATATGTAGTGTTGTTCTCAATGCACGCTGTATTGATTAAAATAAATATGATTTGGACACAGCAGTGGCCCACTTCAGCTCCTAAACCCTGTTCAAAATGGATGCCTGATCATTGATCTCTGTCAACAGCTCTGTGTGGATCATTCAGCCCACTTATGCTCTGTGCTGAAGCTTTCAAGATGGATCAAACGCCCCATTGAATTGACATAAACAGAGGTCTAGCCAGCAACTTAAGGTTTGTTTTTGGATAGACATCAGCGTTTTATTGTTTTTGCCAGCTCTGCAGATAGTCGGTCCTACAGGAGCTCTTTAATTTCTAGACTGTGAACATGATCTTCAAAATGGCTGACTCATCTGGAATCAATTGGTGGGGTGTTTGACACGGTGTGTTTCGGTTCAGTTTTGTTTGAGTGATCGATTCCATCTCCCATTTATTTAGATACGATTGATTTTCTAAAAGCACATACATTTAAATATAACACCGCCTAAATATATCATTTGAACCGGTGATGGCTACTTAAGGGCAGCCTTATGGCTTTATATAGTTACAACATCGGTGTTACAAGATGTTAACATATCTATGTCTAATATAACAGTGTGTTAATTAATTAGCAATCTGGTTCTTATCACGCTGATCACCCAACCAGGCAGTCTAGACTAGAATTATTATGTGCCGAAAGGACTTCTCCCTGGCCTTCTACCTTGATTGTGCTCACAGGCGCCCAAGCTGTAACAAGGAGTCACTACAGCGCCAATCCACAAGCCGTATTTGAGTCCTGGTCTCGCAATCAAGCAGATCACTGGCAGTCACTGACCTATGCACCATTCAGGGGCCCCTGTGAATCATGTGAAATACTGTTTATCTGGATACGGTGCTGTTGTTACACACAAGCTAGTTTAAAATATGACAAATATTGGTTTTCTTGGACAGTGTAGGCATAGTGACACTACAGTCTCTGTAACTACTCACTAAGAATGAGAGCACCTTTCAGACTACAGTGTCAAAGAAATGTCAGTGAATTCCCAGATATCCTGAGCTTTTCCAGAAATCCAGGTCAGAGGAAAACTATAGTCATGGGTGTTCATTGGCCATTGCCGGAATCAAACCAGCATTTCAAGCCACATTTTCTGCCAAAGCCTGCCATAAATGCCAGCAAAATAATGTATAGCCATATTAAATAATCCACGAACTATCTTTACATCCAAAAATACAACATTGTAAGCCAAAGGAAGTCGACCAAAAGTGACGCAACCATTTCCGATTTGGTTCTCAAAGACTCTCCGTCATGGTCAGACAGCTGTCTATTTCAGGTTGGAAGGATAGTGGATGGTGGTTAGGCACAGGCTGTTGAAAATACCAAATAGCCGTTAGGTGTGTCTGCAGAGTGCCAAAAGCACTCCTGGCCTCGTTTCACAGTCTCTTATCGGCTTCAGGAGCAGGAAAGAGGTGCTGAAGGGCCACTGCAGTAAAGGCTAATGGAGACGTCATGGATGACGGATCAATTACGGCCCTCTCTGGGAGCTTTGATACGAAGTACAATGCTAAAGATTTGGATAACTGAATTGAGATAGCCAACAAGCTGTCGTTTCCAAAGAGAGGCTAGTGAAAGCCAGCGGGTAAAACCAGGGAAAGGAGGTGGGCAGAGTCAAGCACGGGTTATACTTCCACTGCCAGGCCACTGGTCCTCCTCTCAAAATGACAACCTGACGCTTTGGATTTAACCCAGTCTGTCTTTCACAGTACGTCACAAATGCTACCTTCTCTGTGACTATGGTGTCCTCTATGCATTGGGTTTTTGGGTCAGTGTTGTTGTATGGTTGCAGTGCATTGGGATTTGTTACGCTGTTAACACGTAGTTTTTAAATTGTTATGCGTCGACGTCGCGTGTATTTGGGCAGACATGACTATACTCTATTTCATGGCTAACTTGGCTTAACCCTATCAATAAACAACTTAACGTCAATCAGACGTTCTTCTGAACGTCTGCCCTATTTAGCCATTCAAGGTGCAGGAAATGGCTGTGCCCCTGTCCACATATTTATCCAGCATAACTACTTTAGTCTGATTTTGAGGCATTAATACTACAACATTTACCTGAACTGTTGTGGATTTGCCCTCTGACAGGATCTTCTGGTTAATCTATTTTATATGCTGATGTCCTGCCGCCGGGGTTTGATTACACCTGTTTTAAGTTAACGTGCCCTGAAAGCCTGACCTGGATGTGTCAGCCATTGTAGAGAGACGCTGAACTTTTTCCCTCTCTATAACAGGCAACAAGGTCAGGATTTCTCGCTTGAATTCCCAATAATCCAAGTTGGACATCAAAAAAATATAAGTGCTTGGTTTGCAAGAGGGTTCATACATATTTCTGTGTGTTTTGATTGTTGAGTTGGGTTGGTATATTCGTACATTTCAATGTGAAATACTCCCCTGTCAATCTAGACGCGAACAGCATTCCCAATAAGAAAATGCCCTTGAGTAATTTGAATAATTGTAAAACCAAGCTAAATGTTTATTTCCTGGCCTGCAGAGGTTTTTTTCTGAATTAATATTAACAAACATTTTAAATCACAACAGCAGACTACTTTTCCTGTGGGCGACTAATTGTTGCCACCAGCATTTTTGTAATAGTAATAAGCATAGCATTGGATGGGGTGGTATGACCGCTCTTTTTCTATGGTGGTCTTATAAATTATGCCAGCTTGATGATGACAGACATTAGGACACTGAATAGTCTAGAGGAAAAGCATTTTCTAACTGAAATGCCACAATATCTTGCGGGACCAAGTTTGAGTCCATGTAGTTCATTTCTCTTCTGTTGTTTGCTTTCCCATTTATTGTCTGCAATTTATCTGTTCTCGTCAACAAGGCATTTTGGATGAATTCGCATTCAAACAGAAGCTCTCAAACCGCTTTGAGCAAAATATCAAAGCTTGCTCACTCACTCCCGTCTTTGCTGAGTGCATCCTTTGACTCATAAACAACCACTGAACACAGTCAATTCTTTCTCGGCGGCCATTTTGATCAATAGCCATTTCCAACTAAGGAGTTTGCCCCAGCTTGGTCAATTTGAGAACTGATCCACTAAACACCAATGAATTGTGTGTAAGTCTGTGTGTGTGTGTGTGTGTGTGTGTGTGTGTGTGTGTGTGTGTGTGTGTGTGTGTGTGTGCATGCGCACAGCCTTAGGAAAAAGCAAGCAGTACACAATCCAAAACGCATACTATGGGTATTCACTCCCCTTCCTTAAAAGTCTTAGCAATAATAAGTCACAGACTTGAACAAAATGTGATGACTTCGATTAGTTGAAGTTCAGGTAAAACCATTGTAGGTCAAAGAAGAGCCGTGTTGAGGTATTTATTTGTTTACAGTATTGGAAGTTACATTTACATGCAAGTCATATAGCATATGCTTTTATTCAGAGCAACTTACAGAAGCAATTTGGATTAAGTGCCTTGGTCAAGGGTACAATGACAGATGTTTCACTTTGTCAGTTCTGTGATTTACACCAGTGACCTTTGGGTTACTGATCCAAAGCCCTAACCACTATGCTATTTGAGATCATCTGAAGGTCTCCTTGGCTCTCTATTTCCATGCGCTTGACTGTTGAAATCCTTTAGATGACAATGTGAAACTATACTTTAGCATTGGCTTTAGTTACAATGCTTTGGCCCACAAAAAAAGAATAACATGAGGTACAGTATCTTGCAATGTTGTTTTACTTATTGCTTGAACTGTCGCTAAGATTATCTTTGGTTGTCATCTAAAGACTGATGTTGGATGTAGGAATAGTTAGCTAGAAACCTAACATTTACTGACAATAATACACGCTCTAAAAGAAGATATATATATAATAATCCAACATTTCTGTGAAATGCAATCATAAGCAACATTTAAATAGAGGCCACTACAAAATCTCTCTGAATCCCACCATCTTTGCAGCCATCTTTATGCCTTGTAAAGGTGTGCCATTCCTTTCTTAAATGGCTTCTTCTAGTAGAGTTGGGTAGAACCCCAACACTGCTTACTATAAAAACCACATTCAAATTTCGCTGTTGAAGTTAGAGATGTATAGTCACAAGCAAGCTACTTAGTCCAATTGAGTTATTAGTTAGTTATTTACATTGGCAACATGTATGGTAAAAAATGCATGACCGTACTTCCATTTGATCAGAGAGCATGGCTACAAGGATTATGCGCAGACAGATGTATGATTAGCAAGGCCCCTACTATGGAGGACATGCAAATATGAAGCGCTAAGCTAGCTATAAGCCAATTTTGTTTTCTAATTAGTTTATTCTAATTGAATAGCCTGACTGCTACAAGCTCTAAACAAGCTCTGTCCTTGTCTGCTGAGTGAGGCTGTGAGACAAGTAAGCTCCTGAACATTTTGTAAATATTTAGTATTTCTATTAGTTTTTAGTTAAGAAAATCGTTTTATTTTTTGTTTGGTTTTGAAGCGCTAAATGAGTATGGATTAAGCTTATTAAAACAAATTATTGTTTGTTTTCTACTTGTCAATGTAATAGAACATCAGCTTTTCTAACATAGCTAACAATGGCACCAAGCTTAAGCTGACTGTTAGGCTGTTAAGTTAGCTGTTATATAGTAACCTTCTTCCTAGAATTCAGTCATGCTGCTCTTTGGGACGCAATTTGAAGTTGTTTTTGGGAAACTATATTCTAAACGAGGACTTTGTTTTGAGAAAAACACGGGGAGGAAGACAACATGCCTGGTACGGCTCAGAAGGTTCAAAGTGAAGGGATGACTTTTTCCTTGTACTGTAACTTTCCCAAAACTCTGGGAAAACCGTATTCACACCAATGAAGTAAACTCTGCTGGCTGTGTCTACTACCTGTTGGCAAAAGCTTGGCGCAAAACCCAAGAAAAAGGAAAAACTGTTTTGTTGCATGGACCAGTTTCACTCCACACCGGACGCTTTCTTCAACAGATGGCCGGCTAAAGGAGCTACCAGCTGCAGACCACAAATATCACCAACTCTACGACTGAAAAATAGATTTGAACCATTGTTAAATTTGTATGAATCAGAAATGGAGTCTGACTACCTGCAAATGAATGAACAAGTCTGTTCCAAAGTGAACATCAGCAGAGGAAGAAAGTCCACAGAAGCTTGCATGGTCAACAAAGGAATGAAACATGGGCCCTCTGTGATGGAACCAGACCATCAAGCTGATCCAGGAGGAAAACTTGTGGCCAAATCACAACAAATGGTCAAACCAAACACTAGTTCTAGGAGACTGCTATCAAAAATGTGAATGGTTAGGTGATTAAAACATTCTGTTTCTCTGTTGCATTGGTCTGTGATATCTATGAAAAAAAATCTTCAAATACCATGCTAATAGTAAACAAATCATTTTGCATGTAGGGACCAATGACATTCTTAGAGAGCAATCAGTTATAACATGACTTAATTGAACTTTATATCAAGCTTGGCAAACTAGAAATTTGGTCATTTTCAGTGGACCATTGCCATCTGTTGACATTACTATCTGTTGTCAGAATCAATAACTTTAGCGGACTTGGACTGAATACATGGCTTTCCAAAACATGCATTTTAAAAGGACTGAACTTTATTGACAACTTTAATCTGTTCTGGGGGAGCATACACCTTTTTAGAGCCAATGGCCTCCATTCCAACAGGGATGGACAGAGACTATTATTGGACTATTTTCTGTATTCACTCCGTCACCCTTCGGCACTCTGCTTTAGGTTAAACACTCTCAGACACTTTGGTGCTTGGATGACCCTTCTCCTACAGAACAGCCTCAGTATCAGTTCCAGTCTCTCCACCCCTCAAGGTCACCATCACCCTGGTCTCTCTCCCCCTCCTCCCCACATTTGATGTTCTCAGACAAAATGGAACAGCTGATTAATGCTGGCATCAGACTTACTCCAAAGGTTGTTTCTGTGCCAAGGGCAGTGTATCCCACTACCAGTATCAATGCTGGTGGCAGCCCTTCGATTCAACCACAAAGAGGAAAACATCGTCCTGCAACTGACCCCCCTTCCCCATCTCACTAGCCAGTGTGTCAAGAACATTGTGTATTGCTAACACTGCCGAAGAAGATAAAAACTGATGTCCTTGGGCTTCCTGCTCTACAAAAGCCACTCATGACTACAAAATTATCAGGCCGGAACCCACTCTCATATCCTTCCCCATACCTGTTATAACTACCTAAAGAACAAACAGAACTAAATGTAGCACACACACTAATCTTAACAATTTGATACCAGTTTTACATCAAGAACAAACTACTATAAAGTCTGCCGTTAAGCACTTTGAACTTGCTCTCCTAACATTAATTATTTTTTTAAAATTAATGATCAAATTAGTACCTTTAAACTTGATTTCATATTCTTAACTGAAACATGGCTAGACAAAAACAGCGACCCAGCAGTTCTTTTGCAGACAGCCCCCCCAAATTATAATGTAATATTTGCGATTAGAGTTGACAAGAAAGGGGGTGGAGTATCTGCCATATCTAGTGACATCTATCAATGCAAGCAGTAATATCATTTGGAGATTTTTCATCTTTTGAGTTGAGCTGATTTGAAATGCCTTTCTCCTGTTCCTTTATTAACCATTTACAGGCCACCAAACACTCTGCCAAAACAAATTTCTTTCATTAATGTATTGAACTACTGTCTATTATTTGCACTGACTTTGATGGTCTAATTATAACTGGTGATTTCAATATTCATGTGGATAATATCAATGACAGCAGTGCTAAAGAACTCTGTGGCATATAAGACACTTTTGGACTGTCTCAGTATGTAAAGGGCCCTCGCATAATCAGAGGAAACACCTTGTATCTCGTTATTACTGAAGGTCTTAATATCTCAAATGTTGCTCTGATTGACCTTGCCTTATCTGATCATTTCTGTGTTTACTTTGAAATGTCTATTATTCCTGACATTCATATTACGTCAGAAACTGTTAAAAAATAATAAGCTGAGCTCCGAAAAGCTGAGCGCAATGGTGAAAAACAGAACTTCAGGATGACAGTGACATCTATAGAAAGAAACTTCATTCTTACAATACACAAATGAGACGCAAGACAATCATTTTTTTCTAACATCATTAACAAAAACATTAACAATTCACATCCTTTATTTGCTACTGATGATAGTTTAACAAACCCCTCAGCACCAGTAGCCCCAGAGCTCATTTCCACCGAAAAATGCAATGAATTTGCCTCCTTTCTCAAAGATTAAATTCATGGCATTAGACAAGCGATTAAAAACTCCACCACTGTAATATTAACAACAATTTCTGGCAATTTTCCAAAGGCCCTGAAACCGGCAGTCATTAAACCTCTGTTTAAAAAGCGTAGCCTAGACCCATGTGTAGTCAGCAACTACAGACCTACTGTATATCAAATTAATTGTTTTTAAACAAATATGCAATTTCGAAAACTCAAATGGTTAGTTTGACCCTTACCAATCAGGACTTTGGAACCACTACAGCACTGAAACTGCCCTTATTAAAGTTTTAAATGACGTTTGTCTAAACACTGATTCTGGTAAAATGTGAATCCTAGCGTTGTTGGACCTTAGTGCGGTGTATGACACAGTTGACCGCACAATACTGCTAGACAGACTGGAGAACTGGGTTGGTCTTAGTGACACAGTCCTTCTTTACAAGACAGGGAATACATTATCTCCACAAGCAACTATGTTTCAGAGAGAACGCATGACATGTGGAGTTCTGCAATGCTCTATCCTTGGGCCTCTTTTATTCAACATTTATATGCTACCGTTATCCCAAATCATGCAAAGCAACAAAATTGCTTATCATAATTATGCAGATGACGCCCAAATTTATATAGCACCCGCATCTAGTGACTATGGTCCCATAGACTCACTCCACCAGTGCCTTGGACAAATCAATGATTGGCTGTGCCAGGACTTGTGCAATTAAATAAAGATAAACCTGAAATAATTGTCTTTGGCGTCAAAGGTAAGAGTCTGACAGTCAGTAATTACCTTGACTCACTGTCCCTTAAGACTAAAAGCCAAGTAAAATATTTTGGGGTAATTATGGATTCTGATCAGAATTTTAATAGCCGCATAGTATTAATTACAAAATCAGCCTATTATCACCTTAAATACATAGGTAGAATTAGAGGATTTATGCCTAGACAAGTTCTAGGAAAACCTATCCACGATTTTAGGTTAGACTACTGTAATCACCTGGTCTCTTTCAAAAATCCCTACGAAAATTGCAGCTCATCCTGAATGCTGCTACTTGAGTTCTAACAACAACTTAGAAAACTGAACACACTGCACCAATTCATAGGTCTCTGCACTGGCTCCCAATATCTCATAGAATTGATTTGATTTTAAGACACTACTACTCATCAATAAATTCAATGCCAAGATACATCTCAGACCTTCTCTCTCGATATGATCCCTCTAGACTCCTCAGGTCATCAGGGTCTGGTCTGCTAACCCTTCCTAGAGTAAGGACAAAGGCTGGTGAGGCAGGGTTTAGTCATTATACTGTGCGCAGTTGGAACATACTGCCAGAAAATCTTAGACTTGCTCCAACATTTACTTTTAAATGTAAGGTAAAAACATTTGTTTTCTTCTTCCTTTTTCTTTTGGCCATCTTAATCCCCATCATCTTTTCTAATGTAAAGCACTTTGAATTGCCCTCTGTATGAAATGTGCTATACAAATAAACTTGCCTTGCCTTGCCAACATTATTGGCAAGTTCTACTGCCCGTTTGTAGCAGCCGGGGGTGTCTGAGTGTGCAGAGAGGTTATAGAAGGTTATCTGACCATGTCATGAAACTGATGTGAATGGGGGCTTTTGTCACTGCAGCACTCAAATAATTTTTTTACCCCCAAAATATATACATATTTTTATACCTGAATGCATGAAGGGGTGGGGCCCACGACATTAATCAGTAGTTGCACATTAAAAAGACTAAAAGTTCACTAAAAGGAATTGAATATGTTATAGAAATTTGTTGAACGGTCTACTGTACTTGCTCTTTACTTAATGTGCTATCTCTTCATAAGTTGACTGTTGACATGCAAACATTTTTAAGGTGGTGCTGAGGTTACAACAAGGGGCTGCAGGAATACGTTACTTTATGAACTCTGATCGCTATTAGTATAAATGTTTACAATGCAAAGCGCACGCAGTGATGGAAATAGACAAATAAGGCACAACAGGATCCATGGAAAATATGTGCTGGAAGAAACTGAGCAAAGTCTGTGAGGTGCTGTTTCCTGTTCCGGCAGGATCTGGCTCATATTAACCACTCTTGATGACTGAAGAAGGTATTAGAATTAAATAACTAAAGAGAAAACATGAAGATAATTGCTTAGCTAGAATTGTCCCAAAATAGGTTGTTTGCAACTATGTGTGTCGGCTCTTTATTTATTTGTTACACTGAGCTCTTACATTGATTTTTTTTCATCCTTTTTTCAAGCCATTTGAACTCACAAATCAATATTTTTTAAATGCCATATGACTGGCCATTTTTATTCCAGTATTTAGGCTTACCTGGTTATTCTTTTTTTCCAGGCACTACAAGTAACATAAAATTAGCAATGGAGGAAAACGTTAAAATCAGTGTCCCAACTATCACTACTGCTGACAGTGACTTCCCAGCATTCTTTGCCCAAGCTGTCCAATTGAGATCAAGTTGAAACACAGTGTGTGTGTGTGTGGGGGTTTCTTGGCAATTGGGCCAAATTTTCTGCTCCAGTTTTTCGGGCCTCCACTCAATGCTCCGGTCTCTGCACATCCCCTGATTTAGTGAGTAAAATAGAACCTTCTATATCCACCCAGCTGGAGGGAGCTAAGCAAAGCTCTTACATAATCTATGGTGCCATTACAGTACATTCACAGTTGAGTGACGTAGGTGTCATTGAGTTCACCTGTGACTGAGAGTGCTCTCCACATGTTTGTGATGTTCGGTCTGCACCCCAAATGGTCACCGCATTACAGGGACAATAGAGACCTGGTGGAAAACGAGCTGCACCGTCCAGGGTATTTGGATCCACTTGGGATTCAGCCTACAAGGAAAGCCTTTGATGACTTGCCCAGGTACACAGACCTAGGCACTTTGATGAGTTTCCAATAGTTTTGTTTTCTATTTATTTGGCTGAAGTATGCTGTCGACTTAGTCGGCTGAAAGGAATTTGTTGCTTTGAAGGCCTAGACAATTGTGTAAAGACCACAAGTAGGATTAGTCCTTGTGTCCTTTTAACAACCAGGAAGTACTTGCTAACACCTACACACTTGGAGAACATTGACAACCATGAGCCTAACTCATCCCTTACCAAACATCCCTTACCCTAAACCTAAATCTTACCCTAACCCTGTATGTTTCTACCACACCTACCGTAACACACACGTAAAAAATTTCTTTTATAGAAATGGACAAGAAATATGTTCTCTTGTAACCGCAAATAAAATATAAGTGCACTTAATAACCAATAAGCTGCCTTTTGGGTACAGACACTAAGGTGCTATGAGAGCTGAATTTACAACAGCATGCTTGAAGACACAGAACAGCTCAATGTTCTAGATCACCTTTATAATCAACATAGGCCATGACATTGTCAGTGTAAATGAACTTGTAATGTGCAGAAGACCCAAGGGCTGGCGATTGAGCATTTGGGTTGGATAGCATGGTGCTTTAGTCAGGCCACTCCTTCCTTCTCTAGTCAGGCCACTCCTTCCTTATCTAGTCAGGCCACTCCTTCCTTCTCTAGTCAGGCCACTCCTTCCTTATCTAGTCAGGCCACTCCTTCCTTATCTAGTCAGGCCACTCCTTCCTTCTCTAGTCAGGCCACTCCTTCCTTCTCTAGTCAGGCCACTCCTTCCTTCTCTAGTCAGGCCACTCTCCTGCTCTCCCTTGCAATCATATCAACCACTTCCTCTCTCATGCCTCTTTCTCTCTTCCTTGTCTCCTTCATTCACTTCATTATACCTTTCTGTCACCCAAGTCTCTCTTTCGTTCTTGTTGTCTTCATTGTTGTCCTCCCATTGTCCACCCTCCATCTCCATCTGTCTCTCCACCCTCCATCTCCATCTGTCTCTCCACCCTCCATCTCCGTCTGTCTCTCCACCCTC
>JACXGI010007681.1:0-12647 GCA_016801175.1 Esox masquinongy
AACAGGGTCAGCACGGAACACAGGGGGGAACAGGGTCAGCACAGAACAGACTGAGAGCCAAGCTGGATCCAACTGGATGAATATTGTAATGAAACATGCTGTGTGTATCTAGACTGACAGCTAGAATATGGAGCAGCCGTGACATTAACACTTGAATGAGCACCAATTTCTAGTTTTGGAAAGATGCATCTAGGATGTGACGGCAGTGCCTCTAGAGTAAGGCCTTGTGCTGGGAGAGAACTGTGACAGAAACTATAGAGACAATCTGTGTCTACATAAACACACAGCAGCCATCAACTAATCTAACCATAATGCACTAATGGAAAATAAAATGCTCCTGTATAAGACGGAATAGGAAAACCAGAAAATAGAGCAGATCTTCTAAAATGAACAGATACCCAGAGGGGCATGACTGAACAATCTCCCAGTTACTGAAATGAAAATTCACAGCCAAAGGACCACCCAAATGTCACTCAGTTAACCATGTTCTCCCTATAAAAATAGGGTCTTGACTGTGTTTCCATGCAATGTGTCATGCTATTGGTGTTGCTAGGTGACAGGGCTATAGATCACCTATACAGCAGCCTTGTGGCCTAGCTCCTTACACTCATAACCAAACAGCTTATAAATAGAAAGAAGAAACGGATACCTTAAGTGCCTAAAGTGTACGTGGCTGTTCAGGCTCTGTGCTTCACAGCATTGTATGGGTTTTCACTGTTCTAAACGTGAGCCCTGTGCGCTAGGTTACCCCGAACCTGTCTGCTAATTAAGAAACATTTTCCGTCATTCTTGTCAGGTGAACAGTTATATCTGCAGTTTGGTACAATAACCTTCCCATAATATCACAAAGGCTTCCATTCAATTCCTACAAAGCATATGCTTTTTGTATTTTCTCTGTATTAAACATTTAAATTTATCCTCGGGGTATCTGTATAACCCCACTGATGTAAGATGTTAATACGCGTTATCCACCAGTTTCTTCAAAACCGAAGAAGGTTTGTACATTTCCGTTCATTCAGACTTTTTTGTCTTATTTGCATCATAGATTTATTTGTAAAACGTGAGCCCAGTAGATTATGTAATCATTACTGGTAAAGGCTAACAAAATAATGGCATTGTGTCGTTATGATGGGGGAAGCGTCCAAACCAACACTAAACCGGGACGTTGTCATTACTGGACTGCATTATCATCCTTACAGTACCTGCATTCTGGATATAAGACTGGAACTCCTGGTGGATGAAGGCATCTGCTACAGCTAGATGACCAAAAACCCATTGAACCAAACCTCAGGAGAGCAGCTATTTATTATGTGGTACATAATCCTACTGTCACACAAGGTAGCTACAGGCTAAAGCCTTCATTACATAGACAAATAGCCCCTTCCCTTATATTATCTACAGATAGGAGGAAGAGGCCAGAATGCCAGAAGAAGTCACCATATAGATGTTGAAGATTCAGAATGGATTTACACCTAAAGGACCACATCAATCCTCTCATACCTAGGGTAGTAACAATCTGGAGACTATAGGACTGTCACCACCTACCATCTCCCATCCTGCTATATATGTGTGTCCCTGTCCCTGTGTGTGTCCCCGTCCCTGTGTGTGTGCGTCCCTGTCCCTGTGTGTGTGTGTGTGTGTGTGTGTGTCCCTGTCCCTGTGTGTGTGTGTGTGTCCCTGTCCCTGTGTGTGTCCCTGTCCCTGTGTGTGTGTGTGTGTCCCTGTCCCTGTGTGTGTGTGTGTGTGTCCCTGCCCCTGTGTGTGTCCCTGTCCCTGTGTGTGTGTGTCCCTGCCCCTGTGTGTGTCCGTGTCCCTGTCCCTGGAATGCAGACCAGCCAAAAGTCCTCACTATAACTCCTGAAGTGTGCAGCGTTCCAACACACACACACACATCAGTGTGTCATTGTTTCTGCTATGTTTGTGTTCCTTTGTTTTGGCATGTGCCTACCTGTGTGTGTCTGGTATTTGTTATAGAGGATGATAATAATAAGTAAGTTGAACACGGCAAATTGACCAAATTAAGCCCAAAAGGTTGGTTTTAGTAAATATGTTGCGTTTGTGACAGGAGCTGGTAGGGAGGTCTTGAGAGGTGTGTCCTTCTGTTGTCTAACCCTGGTGTACTAGAGATAAATATGGCCACTCCATACAACCATATTAAAGTGGCACTCCACATTGCTGGCGCATCATTAATGTTTTGTCTGGTAAAGGCCAGTGAAAGGCCAAAGACACACTGGTCGTTCTCTGTTGCGTTGGAGCACTTAGGGCTTTCAGAGACACCCACAAACAGAATGTACCATAAAAACACTGCGCCACAACAGAGAAGGTACAGTAGAAACACTGAGCCAAAACAGGGAACCCAATACAACACACATTATACAGCTCATTTAAATAATGAAGTAGAGTATTAGTTATTACTTCCTTGTAGCAATGTGCTCCGAAAGAGAATCCTGGCCTGGAGCAGTTATCCTGTAACCTATGTGGAGGTGATGGGGGAACCTTATTTGCATGACAGGTCAAAAAAATATTAAATGTGAAAGCAGTCCATTGTACCTCTGGGGATGACACACGGTGAGAAATACGGTGTGTGTGGAACATCGAATGGCTAATGAATAGAAAACAGGGAGTATGCATATGGTATCGCCACCTAAAGAGTGATATAATTTTTGGAGGTGCTTGGCAATTCCCAGCTCTAAATGGTTAACAGGCAGAGTCCGGCACAAGGTCCTGATTTTGCTGTGCCAACGACGCCTGAAAAAACACTGCATAATCACTGAGGCAGAATGAACTGACACTGGACTCCACCATTAGACGTTTTGTGTACTTAAATATCTACTCTAAAAGTCCCTGAGGCATCTCCAGCAGTTCAGCACCGCGTATCACTTAACTGTAGACATTCCTCACAGCAAGGATAGTCTAACGTCATTATTTTATGACTATTCCTTATTCAAGTAATCATCTCATCTCTGTAAATCTAAATGCGCTCATCGTTAATCAGTCGCCAGGATTATGGGATGCCACAGTAGAGGGCTCACAAGTTCAACCAATTAACACACGTTTACAGAGTGATCGGGTTTAATGAATCCACAGGGCATGAATCTTTTGTTATTCAGAAATCTTATCCATCTCATCTGCTTTCCCACTCTTCTTCCTCCTCCCTCCCTCTTTGCTAAAGTCTAAAATGGCCTTTGCGGCATTTCTATTTAACACAGACCCTGGGTCCTGCCTATAACCTAACGACACAATCGCTCAGGGGAATTAACTGCGTCCCACAGGACACACACCACACACAGACAGACTCTAATTAACAAATGCATTCTGGCAATTTAATCCCAGACCATCATAAACACACAAAATCAATACTCTCCTCTGGAAATCTGTCTGTCAGTAAACTAGGGATTCTCAAAGTACATAGAGTAATATGACCTGGTATTACAGTCATATTAGAGTGTATACAGCACAGTCCCTTTCTGATGGGTTTAGATGGGCCAACGGTTACATTAACAACACTCAACTGAAATGCTACGGGGAAAAAGCACAATGCTTACAAATGGCACCTTTCCAGAAGTTCACATCTAAAAAAGTCAAATATAGGGCCCAGTGAAATTTTGTACATTTTCTGGCCAATTCTTGTTTTTTTCTTCCTAATTCTGTGATATCTGTTCAATATTTGAGACTCCATTTTTAATATCACACCTCCATATAAACACCCTTGGTGCGCGGGTCAGCAGTTATGTTCCACCGACACAGGGCCGTAATTCCAATTAAAGGAACCTATGCTTCCATTCATTTCCATGACAATGTAGCATAACCAGGGTTGCTGTGTGCGTTTTGCTGGAATCTCATCCCTGTTGTGAAACCAAAGTTCAATTCTAAATCACTCTCCACCATTTCCAGGCAAACAAATGTTCAATCCCAAATCAACATGTAGCTGCCCCTTCAGAGATAACACATTACTATGGAGGGCACTCAAATAAAACACAGAAATATAATGGGACAGAAAGAGATTCACAGAAATACACTTCACTTCCATTAATCAGCATTCTGTTGGCCACATGGTATCTTGGCAAAAATGTAATGGCGAGGGTAGCAGTTGCAGTTTAAAACTATACGGAATTGTCAATAATGCCAATAGATCCTGCGGTTTAATCATAAAATACCTGACTTTCACATGCAAACTGAACATTTTGACGCAGGTTCAATTTCCTCCTCCAAATAGTTTGTGTCTGTCAGCTATCTTCATCCACTCTGTGCATTTATAGGCACCCAGCTGAAATGCATCCACTCTGTCATACCATCAGTGACTAAATATATTTATATTTTTGTGTACTACATGCAAATGATAAAGCCCTAGAAACAGCCAAACTAGATGGACAGAAACAACAGGTAAACACACAGAAAAGCCACCTTACCATGCTGATCGTGAGGTAAGACGAGTGAGCGAAGAACGCACGCAACCTCGAAAAAGAAAGCCATGTGTCCTGTCTCAGTCAACACAATACACACAATCCTCACATAATCCTTACATCAACAGTCATCAATGAAATAGTTTGAAACGGCATTTAAATAAAGTCAAATTCCCCTAGTCACCTAACCGGAGTGCTCAGTAGGAAACAAAATAACTTGAATGTACTGTCCCTTGCTCTGACATGCCAACTCAGTAGGCGGTCCAATATTTTTCATTATTGGTTTTTGGCTGTCATTACCTTTTCATTTATTGCTTTTCAAAAGACTACTTAAACACGCATGGTACTGTTGATGTCAGAAAACAATGGTCAATAAATGTAACCACAGATCTGTCACTTAGAAAAAGATATGTGTGAAATAATAAGCAGCTTTAGCTTCAATGCGTTAGGCAAATCACTGTATTGTCGTCTTTTGAATTTCAGATGGAGAGGGTGCATTTGGCCCACTGATTAATCTGTTATTTGCAAAGGGACAGGATAGAGCAGATATTAGCCCCACTATAACAGGGATGTAACTATGTGAGTGATCTACAGTCCCTCTGATAGAGGAACCTCTAGAAAAAGACTGACAACCATGAATGTCCTGTAAATGGCACATTGTCACTGGCGCAATAAAGAAACATGCTTAGTCATTCACAAAGCCAGATTATAAATACAGATTTGTACTTCAGGTGATGTAAGGTGATATAAAAACATTAAATGTTAAATGTTTGTCAAACAAATGACAACAAGGAATGATCACTGGATTTCTAGCAAAGTAAGGTAATGACTAAGTTTCAAATGTGTATTCCATTTCCTTTCCAATGGCATGCAAACAATATGTAAAAACTCCACAACCACACTGTCAGCTCATAACATCAGTGGAGCGCAGTGCTGCTTTGAATAGCAAACAGCCAGTCTTAGCGGGTAACGCGCCAACTCTCCTATTCACTTCTACTTTCCTCAGCTAGCTGCAGTTGTATGTTGTTTAGGCAAATAGGCCAAAGATGGAATGGAGTATGTCTACACTGGATGGGAGCCACACCCCCACAGGTGGATAATCAGTGGACTTGGAAGACTATCTACAGATGTACAACCCCGTTTCCAAAAACATGCTGCGTAAAATGTCAAGAAAAACAGAATGCAATGTTGTGCAAATCATTAAAACCTTAAAACCAACAGAAAATAGTACAAAAATGACATATCTAATGTTAAAACTGAGACATTTTATTGTTTCTTAAAAAATATATGCCCACTTTGAATTTGATGCCAACAACACATTTCAAAAAAGTTGGACCAGAGGCAACAAAAGACTGGAAAAGTGGTGTAAAATTAAACCTGGTGGAATATCACACAACTAATTAGGCCAATCGGCAACAGGTCAGTAACATGATTGGGTATTAAAAGATCATTCCAGAGAGGACGGGTCTGTCCGAAGTGAGGATGGGGAGGGGTTCACCACTCCGTGAAAGAATAACGTTTAAGAATAATTTAAGAATAATGTTTCTCAACGTAAAATTGCAAAGAGTTTGTGGATCTCATCATCTACGGTACATAATATCATGGAAAGATTCAGAGAATGCGGAGAAATCTCTATATGCAAGGGACAAGACACTTCGTGACAACTGCTCATGTAAAAAGGGCTTTATAAATAAATTTGATTGATTGATTGACAAGGCCCAAAACCAATACTGGATGGCCGTGATCTTCGGGCCCTCAGGCGGCACTGCATTAAAAACAGACATGATTCTGTAGTGGAAATCACTGCATGGGCTCAGGAACGCTTCCAAAAACCATTGTCTGTGAACACAGTATGTCGCATTAAGTCTCTTCTCTACCATGCAAAGAAGAAACCATATATAAACAAAATCTAGAACCACCACCGACTTCTCTGGGCCCGAGCTCATTAAAGATGGACTGAGGCGAAGTGGAAAACTGTCATGTGGTCTGACAAATCAAAATTTGAAATTATTTTTTGAAATCATGGACGTCACATCCTCAGGATTAAAGAGGAGAGGGACCACCAGGTTTTGGATCAACATATGCTGCAATCTAGGCGACACCTTTTTGTCCACAGATGTTGCATGCCGCTTATAATGTGCCAAGTAGCAACCTACGTACCAATCTTTGGCTAGCAGGCAGTGTGCTAACCTAACCATTTGTTTTTTTTTTTAGACTTTATAGACTTTTACGGTCCTGAAACAGTCAGAATGGCCCTGAAACAGTCAGAATGGCCCAATCATCCATCTATCAGTCCCATTTTTTCACGAAAACTCAACACAATAACGATTGTGAAAGCAGGTTACATAAAGTGGCTTTTATTACAAGCCCTTTTTCCTTAGATTGTTAAGTTCCTAATTTCAATCCGTTATGGTACTAAACACTACAAATCAATTAGATTTTTCTTACCGGAGACAAATGATTCTTGAATCAGTCAGTGGAACTTTTTTTCGCTATATCAGCCATTGCTGGACCCACGCAGACCTGCGCTTTTGCCGGGGTTTGTCCAAAATAATGGGCAACTGGTCCTGTCCTGAATGTAAGTCTAAGCCTGGTGGGATGTTCATTTCCTACCCATGTACAGTAGGAGCACATATCAGTACACTTTGTATCAATCATTGATCCCTCATTTACCCACACCAGAATAAATGAGTGTGTATTGGATTAAGTGTTTATCCACTGAGGATGGCCCTAGAGGTTAGGTTATAGGAGGAAAGGGAAGGCTCTTTGAATTTTAACATTAAGCAGCATGCTAATGGACTGATAATCACAGCCATATGATTAGAGGTCATGTAGTAACTGAAGAAGACATGGAAACCAGCTCACAGGGACCAAAAGCTCCAATCTGTTAGGCTTCAAATTAGAGTTTGAAATTGTCAGGCACCTCACAACATTATATTATCACGATTTGTCAAAACAATATGATAGAAATCATATTTGTATTGGTGTTTCTCCATCAGTGATTAAAACTGTGCAGTTTCAAATCAACCCCGGCCTGGCATTTCATCCCAAACACCTAGATGAGCAATAATAATTCCAATATTTAACATTAGTGACTTGAACAATGCTGACTGTGACTAGGACTCTCATGACCTGCATTTGCACATGGACTTGATAGGTTACAATAAGCAGAATAAATGTTAACAGCACTAATTTCGCAGCATTTTTTTCAGCAGGAGAAGCACTCCTCTATGCTGTGGCAAACAAGCCCCATAGCCCGTGACAAGCCCATAGCACCTAGCCCGTAGCACCTAGCCCGTAGCACCTAGCCCGTAGCACCTAGCCCATAAATAGACTATACTTCAATTTGATCTGAAAGGATCCAACGCATAATTAAAACCTTGCCCTCTGATAGGTTAGGTGGAATAACTTGTATATTGGATAGAAATATCCAATCCTTCCAGATGGACAGGGGTGGGTGCCCAGGGGGTCAGGTTATGAGTTTGACAGTAGGACTAGGGCAATTGACATTTTAGTTGACGATTAATTGTCACACAAATAACTGTGAATAACAATTTAATTGTCTATATTGTAAATGTTATGCCACTATTATAGTGTAGCCTATTAATATTGTAAAAATACACTGGTGGATCCAGAGATGATTCTTCAGACTTGTGGTGTTTACGCTTTTGAGTACCATCTTTCTGGAGCAAATCCTCCAAATTGTTGCTTCATTTGGCTTAAAACCAAATATGCCAAGAGCGTTGCAGTTGTGTTCGACTTTGTACCTACCACTAAATCTATGTTTCAACAATTGCATATCACAAAATACAACCACAAAGCAATGACAATTAAATGTTCCTGTGCATCGTAACATTTCACCTCTCGCACTGCTGCACATATTATTATAGGCTAGTTATTTGAAAAAGCTCATTCTACAACTATTCTGTAGGCCTTCCTAATGTAGCAAAATGTCTTTCAATGCACAGTTGATTCATTCAGTTAAACATGTACAAGAATGATTCATTTCATTTTCAAACGTACACCTAAATATGCAATGGGAAAACAGATATTTCTATATATGCATTTTAATGCGCATTATCTAATTAGAAAATATGAATGGAAATGACAAACTATCTGTGCCTATAACTTTACCAGGTTTAGTTATTATTGGTACGTGGCCCAGTTATGAGGGAACAAAAGATATGTGTCACAGGGCTTTCAAATTTCTTAAAACAACCTATGAAACCAAAGAACCTTGAAGTAATCTAAAAATATATTTTAAAAAAACAGTATCATTCGGATATATGTTAAAAGAATACACACTTTTTTAAAGTGATATTTTCCCTTGGCTGTTATTTCTAAGAATACATTCTCATTTGAGGGGTAGTAATACAGTAATAGCCTAAACACTGTAGAGATATCCAGACAGGGATAGTGCTGAGAGAGACAGTGAAAATGAGTGGTAGTGAGACTGAGAAAAAGAAAGAAATACACATGGACATCAGAAAGTGGACAGCTCACCCAGCTCTGGCATAACCTGATAACACACAACCACGTCTGTTGGGCTTTTCACTGGGTCACAGGCTGCTGACATGGCAGACAGATGAGGTCAGGGCTAGCCCTTTCAGGTTTTACAGAAGATTTATCACCCTTTTCCCTTGGGGCTGGAGGAGGTAGACTAGTTGTAAATAGGCGAAAACACTAACAGATGGGCAGGCTTGCCACCCCTATATTCCCATACCATCTAGGCATGTGGCTGACAGAGCTCTGCTTCATACTGTAGCAGCATCTGGGTCAGTATAGAGGTCAACACCTGACTCCACTGTACAACTACTACTCAATATGACTACTGGAGGAATACCAGAGCCAAAATGGCTGACATAATCCGCTACCTCTCTGTTACTTCCTCGCCTCGAGGCACAACAGCAAGTGTACGATGTTGATACACAGCATGGGACTGTCATAGACTGTCATGACACTGGCAGTGAAGCCCTCTGTGATACACTACTGTTATGAGGAGGGGACCAGTCACTGCTTATGCACTGCGTACATGACAGCTCCCCTCTCCACAGCCTGCTGCAGAGAGACAGGGAGTCTCAGCGGATAGATGGATCGACAGATACGGGCTTGTTTACACCACAAGAGAATAGAACACTATAATAGAATATAATACTAATAATAATAATAATAATATAATAGAATAGAACATCTGAGTTTACATAATCATTTCCATAGCGTTTGAATTTAGAACAGCATGTTGGAGACGAACCACGCCAGATTCTGCCAGTCAACTGAGGGATATTCTGTGCGCACTGCATTGGGACTCAAAACAATCCCGACATAACGGTCTTCACCTCAAAAAAACGTCCGGGAGTTCGATCAGAAATGTGGCGCATGCTACCTTGGAAGGTGTTCAACTAAAGTATCTTCTCTGCAAGTTCCACTTTCACAGAACAGTTGAGGATCAGGCTGGCTCAGTACCTTTCAGCAAGGTTGTGGGAGCTGCTTATGTAATGTTTGGCAGGCAGCCAGAGGAGCTTTAGAATCCTCACAGCATCACACAGAGCCTCGGCAACTGGGGAGGACAGCACACGCTCACACATACTCACACACTGACCCGGTGGATAGGTGCGTGTGTGTGTGGGGGGGGGGGGGATCTCATCTGAGGACTCCCCAAGGGGGCCACAATTTGCCTTGGTGTTTCTTTGGGGAGGTAATTAAAAAAGGACTAGAAGTGTTATCGTGTGAATGTGCGCGCGCACGCTCGCTCGCTTGGCTGTCGACAAGATATGTTCCACAGCTTCATCTGTCCGCATCTCCTAACATGTAGAGGGGCTCTAGCATGACAGCATCAACAGCCTGTCCCCTAACAAGTCATTGGGGCCACATACAATCATGTAAATAGCATTGAAGTATTATGTACTCTTGTATTTTAATTTAGAATGTGAACGTGCATGATGAGCAAGCAGTAACCAACCCGAGCCAATCATTATCTGTTGCTTTGGGTAACAGAGCTAAGTAGTTATTTAGTTCATTATTAAACCAGTTGCAGCTATTTTTATGACAATTACTTTGACTTCAAAAGAACAAGTAATTATTAAATCAATATTAAGAATACTAAAAATGACTGCAGGTTTTTGGTCATTGTTTTCAGGCTTTTTGCCAGCTAGGTACCATGCCAAAGCTAACGCAAGCGATCCCAAATTTACTGCACAAAACAAATCCATTATGGTTATTAATTGTAATTCCCACTGGACAGGCGCATCTGCTAAATGATGCTCTTCTTTCATTTGACCAGATTATTTAACATAATGACACGCAGCCCAAAACTAAACAGTGTTCGATAACTCCAGCAAGTTGTGCACCTGTGGACTGCAGTTCTTAAGTGTGATAATCGTGGAAAGTAGCATGCAGGTTAATGCTAGCTTAGCCTGTTAGCCTTGACAGCAAACAACAAGGAACAGGGTTAGTGAGGCTGATAATCAGTGCTGCTCACATGTCCTTTAATATATTCCACCAAAACCTGGCTGACTTCCTGTTATGTTCAGCCCATCAATGTGAAAACATTATAGACAATGTGTCTACAGCCTCCCGACCTCCACCTCTCCCATTATAGACAATGTGTCTACAGCCTCCCGACCTCCACCTCTCCCATTATAGACAATGTGTCTACAGCCTCCCGACCTCCACCTCTCCCATTATAGACAATGTGTCTACTTCCTCCCGACCTCCACCTCTCCCATTGTAGACAATGTGTCTACAGCCTCCCGACCTCCACCTCTCCCACTATAGACAATGTGTCTACAGCCTCCCGACCTCCACCTCTCTCCCTTTCATATCATCTCTCCCGTCTCATACTGACATCTGCCAATCAACTGTAAAGAAAAACCACTGAGCATCTGACACACTGGACCAGAGTAAAGGCCAGTAGAGTACACTAGAGTAAAGACCAGTAGAGTAAAGGGCAGTACAGTAAAGGCTAGGACAGTACAGTAAAGACAAGTACAGTAGAGTGAAGGCCAGTAGAGTACAGTAAAATACATGTTATGCTTTAGCAACTGAGCTACGAAGGACAACACTGGCAGAATGTCGGGGAAACGTACCGAGCCCAACAGCTCACACAACGGCCTGCTAAAATGCTGTGTAGTGAGAAAAGACCAGCGTCTACGGAAGCAAGGAAGAAAACAGGAAATGACAGAAGAAGGATCAGGCAGGTCTCATCAGGCTGTTCAGCTGTATGCCTGTTGGAGAGATAAGGACGTGTCTGTCTCTCTAGGTATCTCATCATCATCATCAGGCTGTTCAGCTGTATGCCTGTTGGAGAGATAAGGACCTGTCTCCCTCTCTAAAACCACATGCTTGATACAACGTTTACCACCACCGTTACCATAGCACCCCAGCGCTGTACATGCTAATTAGTTGGCCACCCCAAGACACTGGTGAGGTAGCTACTCTGAATACATTTGCTAATGTGGCAAAGATTACACACACGCACGCACGCACGCACGCACGCACGCACGCACGCACACGGTTGATTAGGGTTATGCCAGCTACCACCACCCCCCATCCCAGCCCCAGGTAACATCCCCTGGCCCCACACAGACAGGCAATTATAGAACACAGCCTTCATCATGGCCCCACGAAACAGTGTGTGTGTTTCTATAGCAACAATGTCAGACTGCATCACCAGTGATCAGCCCGAGCCAAGTATGAGGAATAAAAGGGTGGGCAAGGCGAACACGACGACCCTGACAGAATGCCTGAAGAAGGTCTTAACATGGAGCAAAGGGCTGGGGGGTAGAGAGACAGAGAGGGAGTGTATTATGTAATGTTCCCACAGAGGACTGGTTCATTCCAGACATCCAGCATTCTCCACACAAATCAGATTTGGCAAGTCACTCACTGGGATGACGTGCATGCGTGATCAGATTAAACAGAGAATACCTGGTTCACTTGGAATCATGCTGAAACATGCATTCAGTCACATCCACCACTGTAACAATTACTTGTTTGTTTCCATTCATTTCTAAAGCTGTCAAAACCTGCAGCAGGTGACAACATTTATTGACAACAGCTAAAAGATGACAAGCTTGACAGGAGGGAAGGAAATGTGATCACAGCAGATCACTGATGACTGCTACTCTCTATATTCTAATCAGAGATTACCGAGCGCACACACACGCACACACACTGAATGGAACCATCCCCGTTTCATCTGACACCTCTCCCTCCACATGTGACAGGCATGGCCGTCTCCCTCTC
>JACXGI010007681.1:12747-25527 GCA_016801175.1 Esox masquinongy
TCTGGAAATAATTGGACACTGACAAGTTTTGTTATTTTGTCTGTTTACCAAAATATATTCAAGTTACAGTTAAATAATGAATACTGGTTTAAAGTGCAGTCTCTCAGCTTTAATTTCAGGGTATTCACATCCAAATTGGAGGAAGGGTTTATGAATTACATCTCTTTAATAAGTAGCCCCCTCTTTTTCAAGGGACCAAAAGTAATTGGACAATTGACTCAAAAGCTGTTTCATGGACAGGTGTGGGCTATTCCTTCATTATTTCTTCATCAATTAAGCAGGTAAAAGGTCTGGAGTTGATTCCAGGTGTGGCAGTCGCATTTGGAAGCTGTTGCTGTGAACCCACAACATGTGATCAAAGGAGCTCTCAATGCAAGTGAAACAGGCCATCCTTAGGCTGCAAAAAAATCAATCAGAGAGAGAGCTGGAACATTAGGAGTGGCCAAATCAACAGTTTGGTGTATTCTGAGAAAGAAAAACGCATTGGTAAGCTCTGCAACACAAAAAGGCCTGGACGTCCATGGAAGACAACAGTGGTGGATGATCGTAGAATCCTTTCCATGGTAAAGAAAAATCCCTTCACAACATCCAGTGAAGAAAAATCTCCAGGAGGTAAGCATATCATTATCCAACTCTACCATAAAGAGAAGACTTCATGAGAGCAAATACAGAGGGTTCACCACAAGGTACAAACCATTCATAAGTCTCAAGAATAGAAAGGCCAGATTAGACTTTGACAAAAAACATCTTAAAAAGCCAGCCCAGTTCTGGAACAGCATTCTTTGGACAGATGAAACTAAGATCAACCTGTACCAGAAAGATGGGAAGAAAAAGTATGGAGAAGGCTTGGAACGCCTCATGATCCGAACCATACCACATTATCAGTAAAACACGGTGGAGGCAGTGTGATGGTATGGGCACGCATGGCTTCCAATGGCACTGGGTCACTAGCGTTTATTGATGATGTGACAGAAGACAGAAGCAGCCGGATGAATTCTGAAGTGTGTAGGGATATATTGTCTGCTGAGATTCAGCCTAATTCAGCGAAGTTGATTGGACGACGCTTCACTTTACAGACGGACAATGACCCAAAACATACTGTGGAAGCAACCCAGGAGTTGAAGGCAAAGACGTGGAATATTCTGCAATGGCCAAGTCAATCACCTGATCTCAACCCGATCGAGCATGCATTTCACTTGCCGAAGACAATACTTAAGGCAGAAAGACCCACGAACAAATAACAACTGAAGACAGCTGCAGTAGAGGCCTGGCAAAGCATCATAAAGGAGGAAATCCATGCATTCTAGACTTCAAGCAGTCACTGATTGCAAAGGACACTCGACAAAGTATTAAAAAAGAACACTATTTATGATTGTTAATTTATCCAATTATATTTGAGCCCCTGAAATAAGTGGACTGTGTATAAAAATGGTTGCATTTTCTAAACATTTCATATGATATTTTTGTTCAACCCTTTGAATTAAAGCTTAAAGTCTGCACTTCACAATTGCATCTCGGTTGTTTCTGTTCAAATCCATTGTGGTGGCGTACTGAGACAAAATTATGAAAATTGTGTCCGTGTCCAAATATTTCCAGATGTAACTGTATACACTATATGAGAAAGATACAAGAGAAATACACTATATAAGACAGAAAGATAGACAGGTACTAGAAGGAATCTGACTGAAAGTGAGACACTGAACAGCAGCTTCCTGAAGCTGAGGTTAGTGCAGTAAATACCAGTCATGCACTGGCCCTCAACAAACCAATAACAGACCTCTCCTGGTGCATTTACCTTCAGGTGCTCACAGTGCTTCTACCTTTTCCTAAAGCACGCACACACACACACCTTTTCCTAAACCTACAGTGTCCTGTTAACTCCCATAAATAGTGTAACACTACCTGGCAGGACCTAAGTGACAGCCAGTGTGTATGTGTGTGCCTGTGTTTTTCTGCGTGTGGGGGGGAGGGAAGAGAGGAGAGAGAGACAGAGAGTGAGAGACAGTAAGAGAATGAGAGACAGTAAGAGAGTGAGAGACAGTAAGAGAATGAGAGACAGTAAGAGAATGAGAGACAGTAAGAGAGTGAGAGACAGTAAGAGAATGAGAGACAGTAAGAGAGTGAGAGACAGTAAGAGAGTGAGAGACAGTAAGAGAATGAGAGACAGTAAGAGAATGAGAGACAGTAAGAGAGTGAGAGACAGAAAGAGAGTGAGAGCAGGGCTGTACGTTATCTATTTTTTTGCACACCGCACTGGTGCTACGGAGGTTGATCGTTTTGTAGAACTGGCCACAAAATTGTAGCATGAGTATAAAACGTCTGTTACCATCTCTAAAAACAACCACAAGTAGTGCAGTTCATCATTTAAACAGGTATGTGACTGGTATAGGACATGAATGTTGCATACAGGGCCCACAAAATCCAAACCTTAACAAGAAATGTTTTCAGACAAACATTTTCTTTATTTGCCCCTAATGGTAAATTGCAGGGACATAACAACTGTGTACAAAAAAAACAATATATGATGCTTCAAATTAGCAGTGCAAATCTCAATTTAATGTATATCATCATATATACAATATTACATTAAGTGTGTAAATTACTAATAGGAAGTGCTGTGTTTTTAATGTTATCCCTTTTTAAAATGCTGTTACCCACTACAGTACATAAGGATTGTCTAATGTTTTCTGGAGCCTCCCTGCACCAGCAACAGAACAAGAGCTGCTGTTTCGCATCAAAAGTTAGCCAAGGGAAATCCCTTTTCCACTCGGTGTTATATCTGTACGTTTTTCCTTTCGTCTCGCCCTTAATTTCTTATGGCATTGGTTCTTCTTTAGTTTCTCGCGGGCTTATTTGGGGTTTTGGTTTAGCACTTGAAAATACCTCTTCACTTTCTTATCATCTAGCTAGCTAGCTCAGCTCGCTGAGGAAACGGGGATTGTTCGCTAGGAATTGCGGGATTTGGTGTTGAATGTATGGACTCGACGCATATATGATTTTTAATCGCACGACAGACTACAACCACCAACTAGAATAGCAATGCGCCACCAATTCACCTCACACACAAACAAGCGCACAAACCCTCACTTCACACAAACAAACAGCTCTGTCTCACACACACACGTAAAACTGTATTTAACTGCACGGGTGCTACTGTTGTAAATTCATTCATTTTACGTAGCACGTGCAACATCATGTATGTCGCACTGTACAGTCCTGGAGAGAGACGGAGAGAGAGAAGTGAACTGGAGGGAGGTAGGAAACCACTTGGAGGGATGTAGGAAGTGAAGGACACATTACCATTTGATTCATCTTTAATCATGCACAGAAAAAAATAACTGGAACTGAATTAGCAGTATAATGGGTGTTTGTTTTTTGCGTTTCATACCGGGAATCAAACACATGCTAAGTCGCCAATCAGTGAAATGCTGGATTGTAGCTTTCCTTCACACAGCATTTATTAACATACCGTATGACCTAATGAACAGACTGTTCAACTACTTCAACTGTTAATGGAGGAGCCAGCTTCCCCCCTCCTATATCACCCCATCTCCTCCTCTCGCTCTGCTGCCCTGAATGGCTAACTCTGCCCTGCCTTCCAGTAGCATGGAAACAGGGCAGCCAGCTCATTGGTTGAGGCTGTGGTGTTGCCTTGTTGTCAGTGGCTGTCTGTGATGGGCAGGGTATAGGGGAGTGGTCCAGTGGTAACCAGCCCCTGAGGAGGCTTGGCCTAGGTTCTCTACTGCCATAGTAACAACCACAGCCCAGTCCAACACCATTAATGTAAATATTATTTTCAGGTAAATGTTGTCACAACAATTGTTGTAGTGTAAATAGGCCCAAAGGCCTTCAGGACGCAACATCAAATGTTATTTTCATGTTAGCAATAGCATCTTTAACACCATTACCTGGATTCCAGCTTACAAAGGATAGCTTCTTCTCCAAAGCAGCATGAGGAAAAATCTCCCAATCCAACTGGAATAAGTCATCGATGCAGTGATCATCGATGCAGAACCAACTCTATTCACTTTGAAGTGATGAAATTACAAGAGAAGTCTTTGAGGCAGATCCAAAAGCACTAGAATATTACGCTGTCATTTATTTCTTATGGCACAGGTCAGGTTTCTGCTATTTGAGCTGCTCATAAACGCCCCTGCTAAATCCCCTAGATATCTGCATATTAATATAATGTTTGTCTATTTTTGGTTTCATAAATAGTGTTTATCTTCTGCTTTGTATTAATTTATATTGAATTATACATACAATTAATTTGTTTTGTCTCCAACATTTTAATCCTTTTTTTGACACACTAGATAATACTTTCCTGTGTCTGTGTATTCCAGTTTAGGTAAATATGTCTTGCCTCCAACATTTTCTCATCATATTTGCAGACATGTTGGTAACGTTACTTTGAATAAAAAATAGTATGCAAGATCAGTAAGTCAATATCCACATCTGTCAGTATTCCTACTACCAGAAAGGAGGAATAGGCACAGTTAATGAAATATTCAGTTAGTCAAATATATACTGTATACTGCTGGCAAGTGGATGAAAGTTAACTCATTCAAGAGAAGATGGAATATATTTACAAAATTCATTGTCACCGACAAAAATTATTTGTCTATAAAACGCTACATAAAGTTAGGCTGTGGAATCTAAAGGCAGTTGAGAGTACAGACAACGGTGATTTAAGTAAATAGCATATAGCTGGCTAGCTAACTAGTTTCTCCAGACTCCTCTATCCAATAAACTCAATGTTATGTGTAAAAAATTGTCTTCCAGTTCTGTAGCCCAGTTTTTCTTGCTCTTTTCTCACACAAAAAGCCACCGAGAGGATGTTAGATTAGAACAACACACTCCTTCACGCATTTATGTAGTAGCGCTCACTTTCTATCGGTTGTTTTAAAAAGATATATGTAGAGGTTATTGGTTACTGGTAGGGATGTGCATCAGACAATAGTTTATTATCCAAATAGTATGTGCTATTGCCCGAATATTATTTGGTTACCCTTTATAACCGAGTACTATTCGAACAATAACACACATGCTATTCGGATAATGAAATCATGTCCAATTCACATCCGTACCAGTAACCAATAACTTCTCCCTGTCCCTCTCATTCTCCATCCTCACTAACAGTAACTAACCTCGTTTCCTCTTTTTCTTTCTCACAAGCATCAAAGCCATTCCTCTATTGTTTTAGATCATTTAGTATGGAAATGTGTGTGCTTCAGATTACATAAATGCCTGCTCCTAAAAAGCCCTTTATCTGGCCTCAGAATCAATCACTGACAAAAAAAAATGCTTCCTCAAAAGTAAATACTTGAATCAAGCAACAACAATGGGGTCAAATTCAGGCACAGTATGATTATTATAAGAGCACAATGAGATTGTTTTAAGTCATTACAAAACAGTATTAGGCTTGTTCAGGTTTGTTGTTGTGTATGAATTACAACCCCGTTTCCAAAAAAGTTGTGACGCTGCGTAAAATACAAATAAAAACAGAATGCAATGATGTGCAAATCATTTATCCTTACTTATGGAAAATACATGTCCATTTTGAATTTGATGCCAGCAACACGTTTCAAAAAAGTTGGGACAGGGGCATGTTTACCACTGTGTTGCATCACTTCTTTTAACAATACTCTGTAAGCGTTTGGGAACTGAGGAGACCAATTGCTGTACTTTGAAAGTGAAATGTTTTCCCATTCTTGCTTGATATAGGATTTCAGCTACTCAGCAGTTCAGGGTCTCCTTTGTCGTATTTTTCGTTTCATAATGCGCCAAATGTTTTCAATAGGGGACAGTTCTGGACTGCAGGCAGGCCAGTTTAGCACGGAGCCATACTTTTGTAAAAAATGCAGAATGTGGTTTGGCATTGTCCTGCTGCAAAGAGCAAGGCCTTCCCTGAAAAAGACGTTGCTCCAAAACCTGTATATATTGTTCAGCATTAATGGTGCCTTCACAGATGTGCAAGACACCCAAGCCATGTACACTAATGCTCCCCCATACCATCACAGATGTTGTCCTTTGAACTGTGTGCTGATAAGTAGCTGGATGGTCCCTCTCCTCTTTAATCCGGAGAACGCGGTACCCATGATTCCCAAAAAGCATTTCAAATTTTGATTCGTCAGACCACAGGACAGTTTTCCACTTCACCTCAGTCCATCTTAAATGAGCTTGGGCCCAGAGATGGCAGCGGCTTTCTGGATCTTGATTATAAGTGGTATCTTCTAGGCATGGTAGAGTTTTAACTTGCATTTGTGGATGCAGCGACATACTGTGTTCACAGACAGTGGTTTTTGGAAGTGTTCCTGAGCCCATGCAGTGATTTCCACTACTGAATCGTGTCTGTTTTTAATGCAGTGCCGTCTGAGCACCCGAAGATCATGGCCATCCAATATTTGTTTTCGGCCTTGTCCCTTGTGTACAGAGATTTCTCCGGATTCTCAGAATCTTTTCATGACATTATGTACCGTAGATGATGAGATCCCCAAACTCTTTGCAATTTTACATTGAGAAACGTAATTCCTAAATTGTTACTCTATTTTCCTGCACCGTCTTTCACAGAGTGGTGAACTCCTCCCCATCTTCACTTCCACTGCTGCTTACGGCTCTCTGTTCACTCAAATCTACTCCAACAAATCTACATCCACGGAAACATTTTCCACCATGGAAGACAGCTTTGTTTCTATTGCTTCCCCTCTTGCATCTCCACATGTGAACCTAGGAGCCATGGTCGGGGGTTTGTACGAGATCAGAGCCACTACAGATGAGGAGGACTGGCAGTGTGGTGAGGCAGTCAAGGGACCTGTTCTGTGGTCACGACCCGATGGATGTTTGGAAACACAATCAGGCAACAACCGGTCAAGGACCAGTGGATCAGCACACACGCACGCACGCACGGACACACACACAGACACAAGGACACACACGGACAAGGACACATGGACTAGGGCTGCACAATATTGACAAAAAAATCGAATTGTGATTTATTTGTTAGACATTGCGATTTGATTTGCAATATGACAAACAAAAATTAACATGTCGTTTTGATGTGGTTTAGAGCAAGTCTTTGGTTAAATAATGTGTGATTGGCCCTGTTATTTCTCTAAGTCTCGATGAGTGCACTTTTCAAGTCATTTGGGAATGTCTCCGACCTGCTTTTTCAAGAGGGATAATCCGCTTTTGTGAGTGTTTATAGCCTGTAGCAACGTTTTTCTCAAGCATAAAGGATTATTTTGTTAGGACATTTTCTTCTATGTTCTATAGGCTATTTTTCCACTTTTGCTATAGGCTAATCAATAAAAAATGACCCGTTTTTGATCAATTCGTCGTATATTGGTATGACAGCATATTTAGAGTTAAATTGCGTCTTTATTAATACTCACAATAAAATAGGAAATCCCACAACCCTGTCATAAAACAGTTCCGCCATCCCTGATTATTGAAGATTGTTTGGCTGGTCTGGGCTGGGTTTGCGATGTACTTTTGGTTTTGTCAAAAGACTTCTTTGCCACGCATTTTTCATGCAAGTCCCTGTGGTGCTGTCTCATGTGTTGAAACAAGTTTGTTGTGATGCCGCGTGTAGTTCTAACCACCGTCTTACGGGTTTTGCATATTAGGCCTCCATTAGATTGTGTCATCTCTTTGTAACCCGAAATATTCCCGAACAACAAATTATTTTTCGCCAACATATCATGCCTAGTCTCTATCACATTGTCCACAGGGTTCATTTTCTTAGTCAATCCTCTCCCTCTCCCTAACAACAAGCTCTACTCCGCGCTATTCTTTCGCAGTGCGCTCTACGCTGAATCTTCGATGTTTATAGAATTTGCTATTCAGAGTGCCTGCAGCTAATATCATCTCCCCAACCACGTGTTATTACTTGATTGGGTGGTGGCTTTTAATTTCCTTAGATAAAGGGCCATCATGGAATTGGGATATTTTAAGGATACTCACTTTAACTCACTTTTAATAAATTGGGACGAGTGCGAGGCGTGATCGCTACAATGTATTGTATAGTTTGATTGACCGATTCGAGACATACAGCTGGACATTTGAATTGTAAACGTTTATTGTCTTAAAATAGCGAAAGGTAGGGGAAGATGTGTTGTAAGAGCGCTTATAGATATGTGTTGACTGACACGATCGTGCCGTTCGGTTGCCAGACTCCAACCTTTATACTAATAATCTGAATTATTATTTTTAAGTAGGCAAACAGATTCTAAAGTCAATATGATTATAGCGAAGATGGCACACCAGTAAAAATAATTATTTTGATTGAGCGTAAAAAAATAAGCCAAAATCGCACATGTTCAAATTGCGATTTCAATATGATTTTGATTGATCATGCAGCCCTCACACGGACACACACACACGGACACAATACAATGTACAGTGAGGCTTTTTCTCCTCCAGAGATAGAAATAGGTTCAGATCATTTATGTGCGAATGTATAAGCTACAACTAGTACTTGGGCAATTTCACAGTGACAGAAAGCAAGGTAAAATCCACCACACAACCATGTGCACAACTACTGTGACACAGAATATATAGTTGGAGTTGGAGAACAGTGCAGATCTCACTCAGGCCATCAAAAAATGTTAAGTCGCTGCTAAGAATAAACATTAAAAGATGTCAGCAGAAAGAATGGTAAGTCAGTTATGGTGACAACTCAAGTAAAATCAATTTAACATGACTATACTACAAACATTACCTCTCCCCCTCCATTACATAACCCCTCACACTACATCGGCCCTTTTATTGCATTATCCCACATACTTCCTCTCCCCTTCTATTCCATTTTCCCACACACTGCCTCTCCTTTTCCCTCTACTCCCTCTACCCCCTTTCCCATCACTCCTTTCCGGGAACAGCTCCAGAATCACTTTGTCCCCATTTGCTGTAAGACATCTCTGAAAGCCAAACATGCACATCCTAATGCCCAGATCCATTCTAACAACCATCATTAAACACTCTTTGGGCATTATGTTTTACTAAGCTGCCAACACAATGGAGCAACAGAGCAAAAGCAGAGGATCACAGACCAGCTCTACAGACCGGGACCACAGACCACGTTAAGATGACAAGAGCCCACACTGGAGCAGATCTGTCTGCTAGTGTTATTCAACAGAGGTCCAGGAGGGCTGATTCAACCTCCACTGGCGCAGTGTGAAACAGTGGCATAATGACTGGCATCACAGCGGGCAGATCAGTCTGACACACTGCAGGCAGCTGTACAAGATTGGCACAGCCTCTCAACACAGCATTCCAAAAGCCGCAAAAAATCCAAGTCAGCCTTCTTTGCAGTGACTAAGATTAATGTGTGTGTCCACGCCTTCTGCTGCCACATTAAAGGCTATACTCTGGCTCTTACATAATCTCTCTCCTTTGATATTTGGCTTCAGCATGAGCATCATGTGACTCTGTCCACGGAAAGTGTTATTTAAATGTTATAATATTATAGTGGAACTGGATGGTTGGCTTGGGCTTTGTGCTAAAGGGAAGATAACAGGGATGAACAGATATCAGCCAGCCAATGGTCTCAACCATTTAGAGGCAGAAACTGTAATAATCAGTATGAGGCCATTGTTTTAAAATGGACAACTATTTCTGACCATCTTAGTTCTGTCAATTTACATTTTCAGCACAACATTAATTTGGTCATCACTGTCACTGACTGGATGTAACACCTGAATTTCCCTCCATCTAAAGACATGACAACAAACATGGATGAAGAAATAAAAAGAAACCAGGAAATGGAAAAAACATACAGTAAATAGATTATCATTACTATTATTATTATTATTATAATAAGCCTTCAGTATGAGGAAGCTATGGGGTCATTAGTCAACACAGTCTCTTATGTTAATATTTCATTAGAGGGTCTTTGTTAACCAGCTAACCTCTTCAAACAAGGAACAGAGGCTATGACATTGTGTTATTTTATCAGTACTGCTGCCAAAGGGAGAGCATTGTTTCAACAACAGGCTGCTGGACCCTTCACAGTGCACTGACCCTTCCAGATGGTCTGTTTTCATGAGGCCACCACCGTCTGTCTGTCTTAAATGTGATCAGGTCTTATATACACTGTATATCACGTTATAAGCCTGATGAGGGCATGAACATATGTTCATACTGATCATTTCCACATAACGTATGAATAATCCCTAATGACCATTTCCATGTAAAATGACCAGAACCATGAAGAACTCCACATAATCACATTCAACTGGTTAATAAATAAGGATCGATACTTTGGAAGGGGGGACAGTACTTGAACATGCAAAGGTGGAGAATAATGCATTATCCACCTATTTCTACCTATTCTGAATACATCGTAAATACATACACACAATTACATATCCATAATGATGTCTGGAGAGTACAGGGACTCATGATGTCATCTTATTACCAGGTGTAAATCCAACAAACGGAGGGAGATTGTACAGTTATTCTGATAGGAAAGTTACACCGAGACTGTTCTTCAGGTTAATGTGTCCTGGTTAAAATGGCGATGGAAATAGAAGTTGAGTATAGATGTGTAGTAGTTCTATAGAACTGCGTGTTTTGTTTAACTCTACAATCAAAGGCATTTGTATGGCATTTAAATGAGAACGCCGTGTGAGTGTCAGCATCATTCTGTTACCATGGAAGAGCCCTGAGGGTGAATCCCTGTGTGAGAGTCCAGCGTGGACAGGCTCTCTGATCAAGTCACCAACCCAACAGACAAAAAGCCTTTCCCCGGCTGACAGATGTTTTCCCTGGTAAACCCATTTGACCAGACAATATGGTACTTTATGCTTTTAGCCTCCAATCACCTTCCCACCGCTTAACCCCCTCCCAGCATCCCTCAGCCTCCCACCACCTCATTCTCGCCCTCTCTCACACCACCTCTCTTTTTCTCAGCCTCTCCCTCCCTCCCTCCCTCCCTCCCTCCCTCCCTCACAGAAGGCAGATTAACAGGGACCAATACAGCAGTACAAAGGACAACAAGCTGTTACATAAACGGGATCCTCTCTGGTGATCACAACACGGCATGGCTAATTCATTTAAATGTCCATGTGTGTGCGTGCGCGTGTGCATGTGTGCGTCCGCGCGCGTCTTAATCAATCCTGCACCTCAGTTAATTCAGCTTTTCAAGCAGTCAGAGTAAACATCACACACACCGTATTGTCTACACATTTCTCTCGCCTTAGGGTGAACCAGGTGTAAAATTAATAACAAGGTTTTTGAGTAAATATCTTCTACATCTTAATGACGATGATTAATGATCAGTGGTCGTTTTGCTGAACATTACACTGACCCAGCTGCTCAGAACATTCACAGAAACCATGAAAACCAAAGGAGAATAGACTCTGCATGAACAACAAAGAGTGTAATGGATTAATAATGCAATCTGACAGCATGTGCCTGGTTACGACAGGCCAGGGAGGTCTCCACAATCCACCAGGTGAAATGCAGGAAACGCTGTCCATAAGTTAATTAGCGTTATGACAAAGACAGTTAAATGCCAAAACAGTCTTGCTATAAAGCCAAACTCAAATGTAGAAAGGGGTGCGTGCTCTGAGCAGATATAGTGATGGACACTAATTGGGAGTCGTGACAAAACAGTTTGCTCAGCTTGTGTGTGTGTGTTTGTGTGTGCGTGGTAGTCCTAACAAGATCCGACAATAGCAAGCTCAGGGAACGGGGTGGGTGAGGGATGGAGGGGGGGTGAGGAGAAAGAGAGAGAGATGGAAAGGAGAGAGAGAGAGGAACACAGGATAGAGAGAAAGGGATAGACAGAGGGACAGATACAGAGACGTACAGGGAGGACAGTTAGACAGAGGGGGTGTTACGTACTGCTGTAGAGGGTATCTATCCAGGAGAGTCGGGGGAGGCCGCGGGTGCTCAGGGGCTCCATCCTCCAAGCAACGATTCCTCGTCAGAAAAGCCCTCCTTCTCCTCTTTCTGCTCAGTGCTCTTCCTGGGTTTATTCAGGGCTTTTCACTGATGAAAGGCGCTCATCATTCCCGGGAACAAGAGATAAAAGCCTCCAGAGTCCAGCAGGGTTGTGAAAGGTGCAGAGCAGGAGAATGAAGGAGTATGTGAGTGCGTGCGAGTGTGTAGTCCTCAGATGTAGCGCTGCTTCTCAGACTGACAAAACAACAGGATAGAGACGGCCCCAGCCAACCGTTGCTAGGGAAGAGAGAAAACACTCCCTCTCTCTGGCTCCCAGTCAGTCGCTCGCTTGCTCGGCGACTCCCTCCCTCTTTTCACTCCTCCTATTTCTGGAGCGTCAGTGTATCTCCTCTCACTCTCCTCTCTGCTCTTCCAATCCGCGCCTCCCCTTCCCCCGTTGCCTGTCGCTCCGTTTCTCAGCCAGAGCGGGACAGTCCATGTGGTGACTCCGTGTGTTGTCTTCTCCGAGACCGACGGGAGGACGTCCGTTAAGAGCAGAAACAGCCCGGTTCACAGTCGGCCGGGTCACTCGGAACCTCATTAACCCGGTCTCCTCCGGCGTCAGCGTTTGTTAGCCCCTCCTGACCGGGGCTGTAGTGAAGCCCGGGGCCTCTGGGATGCCAGGCATACGCATGAATCAGCCGTTCTCTGGTTCTGACAGAGTTAGGGAGGGACGGGACGGAGAAGTCAGTGGGCTTAACGTGTTAGTGTGTGTGGGGTGGAGGAGGGGAGCAGAGATGGAGGGAGAGAAGGAGGAGTAGAGCGGATGGCTGGACAGAGGGTGGGAGGAGGAGAGGAACAGAGATGGAGAGATGGAGGGAGGAGAGAGAGAGG
>JACXGI010007681.1:25627-36553 GCA_016801175.1 Esox masquinongy
AGATGGAGAGATGGAGGGAGGAGAGGAAGGAGGAGTAGAGCAGATGACTGGACAGAGGGTGGGAGGAGGAGAGAAACAGAGATGGAGAGATGGAGGGAGGAGAGGAAGGAGGAGTAGAGCAGATGACTGGACAGAGGGTGGGAGGAGGAGAGAAACAGAGATGGAGAGATGGAGGGAGGAGAGGAAGGAGGAGTAGAGCAGATGACTGGACAGAGGGTGGGAGGAGGAACAGACATGTCTGGGACAGATTGAGACTGTCATTTGTAACCACCCCCTCCCTCAGCAGACCGGACAACAAAACATTTATACACATTCAACTAACTGGATCCTTTACTATGGGGGCTTTACATGTTTTAATGAGCCCATTAGGGTTGTTCAGGCTAGTAGCAGCAGACCAATCGGACGACATCAGGGTTTTAACATTGAGGAATCACTGTCTGACAAGCCCCTCCCGTCCACAACCACAGCCAACCAATTAACTGTGTGTTCACAGATCTGAAAGTCATGTGTCATAGCTGCAACAAAGCCCTTCTGAAGTGCTCCTTTTCTTTCATCCCCCAAAACAACCCCCGTACCCCGTAAGATGGGGGAACATGGAGGGATGTGCTCGCCAACCTCCATCAACTCCCGTTCTGCCCCCCCCCATCCACCCCCTTCACGGATGGAGAAGTGAGGCAGAACAACTTCAATTAGAAGACAAAGCCAGACGGAAGATCCCCTAGACAGTTGGCTTGGAGCATGGCTCTTTGTCTCCACTAGAGACAGGGGCCTATGTACCGCTGTCTACTGGAACTGGCAGGTGGGATGCACACAAGCACACACACACTCCAGAGAAAAGTGGCGCTTCGTCAATGATGGACTGATGAAGAGCACAGCTTTGATCACCACCATCCTTTGTCTTCAGCCTAGGACAACATTCTGTCACAGCCCAGCCTCAGAACGTCCAATGTTTCTGGGTGTGTCCCCCGGGGCTTTAGGTGGTGAGACAACAACCACCTCCCCCAACACACACACACACACACACACACACACACACACACCCCCACCCACCCACCCACCCACCCTGAAGGCAGGGCCAAACAAAGAGAACATACTTGCAGTGCTCGCCTTCCTGTTAAGTCACAATCCTGCCACATTTAAATATTAATGGCTATTCCCACTTGGGGGTAGAACAGGCCATTACCGGTGTCTCTCCCTGTGTGTGTGTGTGTGTGTGTTTGTTTGTGTGTGTATACGTGTGACCCAGCGTAGTGATAGAGTTGACCAGATGCCAGCCCAGTCACATGACCATACAAGCGCCTCTCTGGGTCACCCCACTACCACACATGACCTGTCACCTTCTCACCAGAATCTCCTTGTTCAGTCCCGTCACCCCACCCCAACCAATACGGCCCAGCATGGCCAGGAAAACAACCAGCAATACCAACGTCAGGAATGGTTGTACTGCTAAATGAATGAGGGCAGGCCGAGATACTACGCAAACAATGAGTCAGTCTGGTACACTACAACTTAGCAGTGAACCGACCCCACGACCCCACAGGATGGTAGGGGTCATGACCTCCACAGACCACTCCAGTGTGCTGCTTGTCTTGGTAAACAGCCTACCATCCTGGGACCAGGCTATGCGGTGTCTGTCAACACACCAGACCAGCCAATCACCACGCTGCGCTCGTCTTTGTTCTACTCTGCCCAGAAACCCCCAGAAACCCCATGTACCTGCTCCCCCCACTCCAGCCCGCCCCGAGCCCCGTCTCCCTGGGGGAAGAGAGGGAGGAGCGAGAGAAATCTGCCAATGCTTCTTCAGTCATTTGGCCCCCCCCCCCCCCTCGTCTCTTTAGGGCAGTCAGTCTCAGCCAGGGAGGTTGTGTTGATACACTGCCCTCCAACACCCCCACGCCCCACCCACTGGGCCCTCCAACACCCCCACGCCCCACCCACTGGGCCCTCCAACACCCCAACGCCCCACCCACTGGGCCCTCTGTGATGCTCCCTCTGTTCGGCCAATGCACCCCTGGCAATGTGGTGGGGAACTATGTGAATTCAGTCCATGTGTGTGTGTGTAGGGGGGGCATCACTTCCATACACAGGAAGTAGGCAGCTCTCTTTCCACATCACTGACTCCATCACCAGGAGGGACAGATAGAGAGAGAGATGGAGAAGAGACGTAGCGATGGAGAGAGAATGAAAGACTGATGCACAGAATGAAAGACTGAAGAACAGATTCAGCTGTGTCTTACAGACAAGGGTGATGAATGAATAGTGTTGGCTTTGGCTTTAGTCTAGAGATTGAACTTTAGATTGACTATTTAAAACAAAAACAGAAGATAAAAGCAAGCCACACATCCATGAAATCAGCTATTATAATGGTTCTGATATTGAATCATCAAGAGAATTCACTAAAGGAGTATTTCTGATCCCATCTCTTCAACAACAGTAATGTGGTACACATTAGATAGTCAATGTGTCTGAGTTTCTGGGCTGGGGAAGGAGGGGGGAGGGCCTTGATTAAAGGGGGTGCCAGGGCGTTGTCTTGATTAAAGGGGATGCCAGGGCGTTGTCTGGTGCACGTAATGGCAACCATGGTTCACTGTAGATGGACGTAGGAGGGACTTGGTCCTAGACACCAATCTAGCATGAGTTGGGTTAGAGACAGAATGTTGAGAGGGGATCACATCCTAGATGTGAAACCCTACGGGGCAGCTGTGAGGACAGGCTTAGTGAGAGCTGACAGTTAACCCTGGCCTGGTTGACGTGCTCGGAGAACATTCTTATAACCCGGAGTAAACTACAACCATATCACCAGACCACTAGACTGCAATCACATCACCATACCACTAGACTGCAACCATATCACCAGACCATTAGACTGCAATCACATCACCAGACCACTAGACTGCAACCATATCACCAGACCACTAGACTACAACCATATCACCAGACCACTAGACTACAACCATATCAACAGACCACTAGACTGCAACCATATCACCAGACCACTAGACTACAACCATATCACCAGACCACTAGACTACAACCATATCACCAGACCACTGGACTGCAACCATATCACCAGACCACTAGACTGCAACCATATCACCAGACCACTAGACTGCAACCATATCACCAGACCACTAGACTGTTGACGGGTGTCCCCCTCTCTGCTGTCTGTGGTTCTGCTACTGCTCTGTGTGTCAGGGAGATTCCTGGAGCAGCTGTGGCCATTACTAACAGATCAGCTCAAAACATCCCTGGTCCAGAACTGGAATGTTAACAAAAATCAGGCAAGGCTTCATTTCTCATAACTGTGTGTGTGTGTGTGTGTGTGTGTGTGTGTGTGTGTGTGCACGTGCGCATGCATGTTTATTTTGTGTCATCTGAAACCACTTTGATCTATTGAGGTCAAATTTAACATCCTCTGAATTGTGCTGTGACTGGGTAAACGGTGGATGAGGATGTCAAACACAAACACACACTGGTTTTTCTATCCTTGTGGGGACATTAAACCTAGAAATCCATGTACCCTATCCCCTATCTCTAAACCTAACCAAACCTCAATAACCTAAACTTTATACCAAAATTTAACCTAGCTCTAAACGTTAACCCTCAGTCATAATGCTGTAACCAAAAATTACTCCAACACTAACACTATTCCCAACTGCAACCAATTCCCTAAACCTAACCCGGAAAATTTATATCCCCTAGAGGTGAACTGACAGAAAAGCTAGAGGGACCGATTTGTCACATTTTATTATCATTATGGGGTTTTGGGTCCCTCTAGGTACAGATGGACCTGGATCACACAAAATTGGTCTGGAGTCTATGAGCCTAACAAGACCCAGGCACGGGTAAACTCTGGCACCTTTATTAGTTACGTGAATTCCGCCTACAACTACATCTGATGAAAACCTAATCAGCTAATTGCCAAATATTATGTAGCACGCTAGAAAAGAGCTTTACTTTGATCCCTTCATTAGCCTGCCCACTATAATGGAGGAGACAAAACAGAGGAAAGTGTAAGCTAATCACAAGCGTGGTAAATATCAAACAGATTGTTGAGTTGCAGCTACCACTGAACAACTGCTGAAATAGGCCTTTGTAAAATAGAAATACAACTGGAGGAAAAACACACTTCGGAAAAGCAAAGCAGTTCTGCTAACAAAGACAACTCTGTCTGTAGCTAGACAAACAATAAAAGCACTCGGCTGAACAAATAGTGGGGGTACTGTTCTAGTTAAATGTGAGCCTTTGCAGTAATTAAAATGCAATGCCGAGAAAACTATATGCAATTACATCCCTATTGAACATCGTTGCATGTCTACTGAACAAAAATTAGCACCTTTGAAAACCGACAGTAATTACAATGAAAACAAACATTTGACCAAGGCAGGAAACACTGTGGGCGAGACAGCCACGTGTACATACACACAGCAGTGTACGTATGAAATCAGCCGGACCAAAGCCATGCCACTTTACTCTTCTTAATAACAGATGTCTGGTTCCATCAAACTGCTGTCTGACACTGTCTGGATGCTGGGGGCGTTTGAGTGGGCCAACGTGGGCAGCCAGGTGGCTAGCTCCAGCACCTTGTGAAGGGAATGAGAATCAGATGGAAATAATCCTGACAGGTGGTGTTGATGCCACAATGTACCCCAGCACTGGGGTTAATGATTTACTGAGCAATTTAGCAATCCTGAGTATAAATGTATTTTTCTAACTATTTTTCAGCATTATATGGGATTTTCTAAACTGGTCCTTAATTGGAAATGGAGTTGACTCCAGTCCAAATACAGTTGTTACAGATCAAACTGGAACAGAGGAAACTCACCATACTACAGCATCACTCATAACAAGGTCAACAGAGAGCCTATTAGATCTGTCACATTGCACCTCCGGAAATGTTTTGTGGAGATATCAATCACAGTGTGGTGATGTCAGAGTACAGCTTCATCCTCAGAGTCATTATTCATCAGTCTTAACACAACACTTCATGTTAAGTCAGTTATGTCCAGAACTGAGACGGTATTACTTGCTGAGGCTTCAGGCCATATAGCTACTGGTCACAGCTGCGGGTAGAGATGTTCTTCCTTGAAATGTCCCAATTACATAGTCCCTGTTTCTCCACATTAACAGTCACTCTGCCGCCCTCTAGTGCTCTGATTCTGCCAACACTGATTAAAGGACACCAAGAGGACTACAGGCTTATCAACTGAGGACATAAAAAATGCTGTTTAAAATATTTATTTCATGTTAACCCCACCATTCCCAGAGACAAAGAATCTATTTTTAATTTAATTCATCTTCATGACTCTTCCATCATACTTCATCTAACTTTAAATTGTTTCACAATGTTCTATTGTAGGGGAACCAGGGATACAAATAGATCACAAAACATTCTTGAGAAGATAAATATCCAACTAGTCATCAGCGACAACAGTGTGATGTTTGTAGTTGGTGAGAGCATCTACTGGAGCATCATACAGTATTGTATATGTCCAAGAATTTCCTATGACCTTTGATCTTCTTGCCTTCTAACTAACAGTCATAAGATAATATACACCGATCAGCCATAACATTATGACCACCTGCCTAATATTGTGTAGGTCCCCCTTTTGCCACCAAAACAGCCCTGACCCGCCAAGGCATGGAGTCCACTAGACCTCTGAAGGTATGCTGTGGTATCTGGCACCAAGACGTTAGCAGCAGATCCTTCAAGTCCTGTAAGTTGCAAGGTGGGGCCTCCATGGATCGGACCTGTTTGTCCAGCACATCCCACAGATGCTCGATTGGATTGAGATGTGGGGAATTTGGAGGTCAAGTCAACTCCTTGAACTTGCTGTTGTATTCCTCAAACCATTCCTGAACCATTTTTGCTTTGTGGCAGGGCGCATTATCCTGCTGAAAGAGGCCAATGCTATCAGGGAATACCGTTACCATGAAATTGCTCGATGGTCCAGTTCTGATGCTCATGTGCCCATTGTAGGTGCTTTCGGCAGTGGACAGGGGTCAGCATGGGCACCCTGACTGGTCTGCAGCTACGCAGCCCCATACGCAACAAACTGCGATGGACTGTGTGTTCTGACACCTTTCTATCAGTACCAGCATTAACTTTTTCAGCAATTTGAGCTACAGTAGCTCGTCTGTTGGATCGGACCACACGGGCCAGCCTTCGCTCCCCATGTGCGTCAATGAGCCTTGGCCGTGACCCCTGTTGCCGGTTCACTGCTTTTCCTTCCTTGGACCAGTTTTTATAGGTACTGACCACTGAAGACTGGAAACACCCCACAAGGGCTGCAGTTCCGGAGATGCTCTGACCCAGTCGTCTAGCCCTTGTCAAAGTCGCTCAGATCCTTACGCTTGCCCATTTGTCCTGCTTCTAACACATCAACTTTGAGGACAGAATGTTCACTTGCTGCTTAATATATCCCACCCACTGACAGGTGCCATGATAACGAGATTATCAGTGTTATTCTCTTCACCTGTCAGTGGTCATAATGTTATGGCTGATTGGTGTACATACATGTTCAAGAGTGTAAGCTTTTAGTAGATTTCTCCGACAGTTTATCACTTACATCATTCAGACTACAGATGTAAGAAGTCATTCACACTTCATTCAATTCTCCTCAAAGCAGTTCAGTGTCTCCCTCAAGTTTTCATGCTTACAAAATTGGGAGGGGAGAAAACTGACATAAAAAAAAAAAAACTGACAGATTTTGCCAGTAATTTTTCTATTATTCTACTGGTGGCCAATGAGACCCTGTGACATAGCTCTTCCTGAATGGGCTGTAATGCTTAGACAGTCAAACACTCAAGGCCAGGAGTAAAAAGGGAACAACTTCACTGTGATGTGTTTTCAAACTATAAAAAAGGGTCAGGTTTCAAATGTTTTACGAAAAAAAAAATATTCAGAGACTCAGAAGCCTGGAACAGTACTGCCCGGTCCAGTTGAAATGCAGGTTTATCCATGAAGAGGCCACTTCTCCAGCCTGCCGGTGAGCATCTGCCCCGGAGTTGGTTACAGACCCTGGTGAGGACAATGAGCCTGCAGAACAGCTTCTCCCAGACTGTTTGTGACAGTTCATGCAGAAATGATTTTTCATCTGTGCAAACCTTCCGGTTTCACCAGGTAGCTGGTCTCAGACAACGCTGCAGGTGAAGAAGCCGGATGTGGTGGTCCAGGCTGTGCTTACATGTGGTCCTGTGGTTGTAAGGCCTGCTGGGCATGCTGGCAAATTCTCAGAAACAGGGGGTTTCAAAGTTTGATGCAGCAGGCCTCCCTTCACAGAAAATCAGGACAACTGTGGAGCCGTAGAGGACTGTTTTCAGAATTCACAGATGGACCTCTTAGAAGTTAAATCATGATGAAACCAAAAATACATTTTACCACTGATAGAACATGGGTTCATACCAAATTAATAAATGTTTCATGATTTCTGTTTCTGGGCGTGGATTACACTTTTAAGAGATAAATATACTTATCGCCACTTAGTGCAGGTTGAGTCTTCTGGCTACAGAGACCTCTTTTACCTCTCCTTACATTCAACTCAGATGCTGAACCCCCCACCCGCAAACAGACACACCAATCCACTTTACGATTATGCCCACATGAGGGTGCTCTGTCCATCTCCAGTAACCACGTACCAGACAAGCCTGAACCTTGATATCTAGCCTTGTCCATTCTAACAGCAGAGTGAATGTCAAGCTAAGAAGTATATCAACAGTGACGGATCCCTCAACTATAAAGTCCCCTACCCAGCAACCTCAGTGCATGATGAACAGTTCGAAAACATCTAACATTCATCAAGACAAAGAGAACACAAAGAGATACCAGGAAGCATTTGGGTGTAAACGTGGGGTTAGGGGTGTGAATGGTGGTCTGCTGTAGTAACTGTTGGTTTACTTCATGCATTGCAGGATATGCAGGCCAAAGGAATTAGCGCCATCCTCTTCTTCATAACACCAAACAGACCACCAGGGTCCAGGTTCGAGCCCTGACTGCACCCAAATCCGCCTGCACCACCCTGACTGTGCCCAAATCAGCCTGCACCACCCTGACTGTGCCCAAATCAGCCTGCACCACCCTGACTGTGCCCAAATCAGCCAGCATCACCCTGACTGTGCCCAAATCAGCCTGCACCACATTGACTGTGCCCAAATCAGCCTGCACCACCCTGACTGTGCCCAAGTCAGCCTGCACCACCCTGACTGTGCCCAAGTCAGCCTGCACCACCCTGACTGTGCCCAAGTCAGCCATGGGGGATGCCAATCAGCCGGTGTCACCAGGGGTGCAGGGAGGAATCGCCAGCAGGGATTTCCTGATCACATCACACCCTAGAAACTCCCTCAGGCAGCTCACATGCCCCCGAGCTAAGAGAGGCCATCAGGTGGGCGAGTGTGTCCAAACAAGTTGACCGCGTGACCTCTTGCTAGAATGAGCAATGTGGGGGAAAAAGCAGAATAGCTTCTGGTTGGTGCGAATGAGGAAAGCTTGAATCTGCTCTCCTGAATCTGCTGGGGGTTGTTGGAATCACAGAGGTTTGTAGACACAATTGGCTATGATGAAATTGGGAAATGGAGAAAAAGGGTGAAAAACAAATACAAAGATTAAGATGTTGTAAAAGTCATTCTATACTGAGACTGACTGATGACTGGTGAGCAGTAGGAGGAAGATTCTTTTTATATTAGACAAAACCTTTTGTCCATATTTCTGTGTTTCCCACTCACAAGACTCTGACAGGGAACTGAAAATGATGACCAGTGTACTGGACTGGAGCATAGTCAATACTACCACAAAAGAAGAACAGAACTGTGTCATGTCTTAAACACACATGCTGTCTTACAGTGACGAACAAATTAACTTTTTATTTAAAATTGGGTCCTCAAAGAACAAAGTTGGGGTAGGCTTAGTTCTAAGAGACAGCCACGCTAACTACAGTGTGTAATAAAGACCAGTTGCTAAACACAAAAACAAACTGTTTACGCTTATCTCTGCAATAAGTGGGAGCCAGCTCAGCTGAAATTCAATATACGGTGACCATGGTAACTTCAAATCTAGCTTGAGAGAAAGAGACAGAGAGAAAGAGAGACAGAGACAGACAAAGATAGAGTGTGTCATACCTCCAAACCTTTTGTATGGCAGCGAAATCTGGGTCCCCTTAACAATTTAACCGGCACATCTTGGGACAAAAGCCCGACTGAAATCTTACACCAGGAATTTTGTAAAAATATTCCTGGTGTACACAGAAGTTCCTCTAACTTAGCTTGTAGGGCAGTCCTCCATATTGAGAAAAGAACCACTAAATTTTGGACTCACCTAACACAATGTGATCCAAAATATTATCATCAAAAGGCATATATCACAACAACCCTGAGAGTGACAATTAAAGCAGTTGGCCCAGAAGCATCAGCTAAATCCAAACATTAGACCTTCAGTAACAAAACTAAAAAAAAAAAAAAAAAAATTCTCTCTCCAAAATGCATACATTAACTATTGGCAAAATTAAATCAAATGTAATCAAAATCTTCAATGTTGCCAAATTCTAAATAGCACAACACCTTGTATACATCAAAGAATATAAAAAAGAAAGCTACTAACAATGTTTAAGACTCAGGGACCATAGCCAGTCTACAGGCTGCATAAAAAAAACATGGGTGGAGAAGAGAGATTTTGTAAACACTGATTCAAGAGAAATTGAAAATGAACAGCACTTCTACTTCTACTCCACTCCTCTGAGTCAATCACAGATATTTATTTCTTGAAATTTAAAGAGATCATTGCTAGTTTTATGGAATGATCTGCTGAGGAGAAAATGCACATTCTCTTGGGTGAAAATATAGAGACAATAGACCTGGCAGCTGAATATTTCCTGTCCGGTCATTGCAAAAGAGAAACAATAGCGCCTACAATGTACAGTAAATGTTTTATTATTATTTATTCATTTTTAATCTCCGTAAAATTGTTTGTGTTATTTGGTATACTGTCTTTATTTTTTTGATTGTGCTTTTTGTATTTTCATTGTAATTATTTATTTACTGTATCAGTACTGCTACCTAAACATGTTTGCTATGGCAACTCTGGCAACCATCCATTCATGCCAATAAAGCACATACTGAATTGAAATTGAGATAGATAGAGACAGAGATAGACAGAGACAGAGAGACAGACAGACAGACAGACAGACACAGAAACAGAGAAGTTTGTTGCCTGCTAACAAAACAAGAACTTGACAAACGGGCCAAACACCCAGTTGAAAGCCTACAAGCAGAACTCTATAAGAGCATTCATAGAGTCCAGAAGAAAAACCCAAACAGTGCATGCTGAGCAGAACTAGGCCTGATTAGCATCCAAAAAGAGCCACCAAATGTTATAATAATTTAAAAACAAGCAAACCCCACTCCTACCAGTACAAAGCACTCCAGTGCCAGGAGGGAACCATGGAGAAGAAACCCCTCAGCCAGCTGATCCTGACACAAAGGTCACAAACCAATATCAAGTCAACTAAACCTAAGGACAGCACTCAGACAACCTGGCCCACCTATGCAGATACACAACAAAGATTTTTGAAAGAAAAACAGAAATGGAGAAATGCAACTTTTTCTGGGAGAAAAACCCTGGTGTGCCATATAACCCTGATATACCTGTATCCTTCCCACTAAAACCCAGATGTACCTGTATCCTTCCCACTAAAACCCAGATGTACCTGTATGCTTCCCACTAAAACCCAGATGTACCTGTATCCTTCCCACTAAAACCCAGATGTACCTGTATCCTTCCCACTATTCACTTGTTACAGCAATTTTTGTTCACTGTCTGTCTGTCATTCCTGCCATCAGAGAAACAGGGTCACAAGCAAAGTGGTATACTGTGTATACACACACACACACACACACACACACACACACACACACACACACACACACACACACACA
>JACXGI010007682.1:0-36392 GCA_016801175.1 Esox masquinongy
CACTCAAGGTGAGGGAGATAAGGATGGTAACTCAGATAGAGGGAGAGGAGGGAGGAGGACAGAGAGGTAGATACAGAAGGAATTTGGCGGGGGGGGGGGGGGGGGGGGGGGCAGATGTCATCAGGGCACCATGCTTGTTTTGCGCCCCCTGTTCCAGCAGCATGACAGATGAAGGAAGCAGATCAATCGCCCGAATAACTTACAATACAAAGCTTGAAAAACCAAGGGACATACCAGCTCCTCCTGCACTTGCTGCGCTCTCCTCTTCAGCTGGGCACGGTATTGACGGGTCAGGAAGCTCCTGAGGAAAGACACAGATCAATAACAACGTCTTCTGGTCTTGTGGTGGGTGTTTGGTCCTGCCAGTTCATTGTTTTTAACTCAATGTCTTCTGGTCTTGTGGTGGGTGTTTGGTACTGCTGGTTCACTGTTTTTAACTCAATGTCTTCTGGTCTTGTGGTGGGTGTTTGGTACTACTGGTTTATTGTTTTTAACTCTTTCAATCAAATTCACTTACCTCATTTCAGACTTCTTGCGGCACTCCTCCACTTTCTTCCGCTCCTCTTCCAACTTCTCCACCTCCCAGCGCTGGGACAGCAGGGCCTCCTGCTCCTTCTTAAGTAAGCTGGCCTTAAAACATAGACAACATAGGGGCTTAGTCACAACCAGCGCTTACAGTCCAATAGACCCAGATCAAGGTTGTCTGGCTCATCTCCACAGACCGGTTTCACTGACTGCATTATACTGTCAGGCAAGGAATGGCCAGACACCACACAACATAAGCAATTATATATTTTATATAATTTAAGTGCAGATGATATGCATTGCAATTTGATGGTGTTTTTTTGTGATTTAATGCTCCAAACATATATTACTAAATGTCTACTGCAAAGAAATGAGAAAGTCATGAGGAAAATGGGTTTTGGACTTAAACGTATTCCAGCATGCTTCATTGTACTGCAGGGTTTATGTATCTTTCTTTAAAGGGATGTGGTGTAGAAATACCTGCCCGATAAAGAGGAAGCCCCCGTTCCTATTATTCCACATGGATTGAGATGATTATGTTCAACGTACCGTGCAACAGTCGGTATCCCCCAGCCTGATGGTTGGTAACACTACCCTTCTCCTAATTTGCAGAACTACAATGATCAGAGTTCAACCAATAGCTGCTTACTTACCTCCTTCTCCCGGAGCTTGAGTTCTTCCATCTGTTTGCAGAGCTCCTCAGCTCTCTCCCTGTCCTGTGCTTTCCTTTTTTCCTCAGCCTGCTTGATCCTTTCCAGGGCCTCCAGTCGACTCCTCTCGTATTCGTTCTCAAAGCGCCTCCTCTCCTCCTGGGCTGCCTCCTTGTGCTGCAGGTTTCATCACAGGGGTTACTTCATCATATTATGTCACTAGGCTTTCAAGGATGGACAATCAGTGTGGGATATTGTCTACACACAATTTCTCATACACATTTGAAAAAAGCTTGGTGGAAATTCACACATTCAGGGATGTTCATATCTAACTCCTGAGTAAGGATTAGTCTGTAACTAGTAATTACAGTGATAAAACTCCATACTCACAAATGAAAGAATGCTCTTAAAATACAAATGACCATTTTAATTCAAATATTTGACAGAGTAAAGCATGCTCATTTAAAACTGTGAATACTGGCTGAAACATTGCATACCTGCTGCTTCTCCAACTTCTGTGTGTGCCATTGGCTCACGACATGATCTTTATGTAATGTTGACTCGACCTGTAGACAGACAGTCTCTGTTTGTACTAAGTAATAACACTGATTAACCAGAACATAAAGTCCCCAGGATACTCAGGATCTTAATAATAAATCAATAAAAAAAGAAGGAATACTGTGGGTTTGTTAAACTCTGTGCTCAATCTGGAAGTCAAGTTCAAATAACTGAATTTCAATCCACATTTGTTTCCAGATCATGTCTACTTCTTGACAAAGAAGAACTATCAGCTTTCTTCAGATGTGGCAGAAATAACTTAATCACTGGTGTTGTGTGGTATTCATTAGGCACCAAACTGACTAAAACAAAAGGGACTACCTGGACTTGTCTATTACCAAACACTTGATGTTTCTGCTGCAGAACATTTTTTCTCTCTCTATAATCCGGGCTAATAAATGGCAGGCATAGTTGCTTTAGACACCATTACAAGAGACACAATCGGCCACTAACCTTCCGCAACTCCGGGTGGTTTTTTTTCCAGTGCTCCTTCAACAGCTCTTCTGCCAGCTGTGTGGTGGGACATTAAAAAGATAAATTACAAGTCAGTGGTAACGCATCCAGCCAGGCCAGAACATGGGTTTTGAGGAGCACACCAGATGAGGTTGATGTTTGTATCTATACCTTTTTCCTTCGTTCCTCTCGGGCAGAGCGGAGTACTTCAGTTTTGTCCAGCAGCTGCCTGGCCAGTGTGCTTCGGTCAGGTACAACATTCCGCAATTCAGCCTCCAGCTGGTCCCGCTCCTCCTGCAGGAGGATCCTGAGACGCTCCCTGCGTTGCTCCAGGCTTACCTTCTTCTCTTCCTCCAGTCTCTCTTTGTGGTATGCTGACATACTTAAGGATGGAAGAAAATGTCAATAAGTCATCAACTAGTGTTGGTGTTCAAAATGTTTAACCATGAGGTCTACTGATAGTGACACCACTGTTGATAAACTGCTAGAGCTACAGGAACATTACGAAGTCTGTCTTTTTATTTGTCACACGCACCGAATAACAAAGCTTATTAAAAATAACAACTGAAATTCTTTGTGACATGGCACGCACCATCTACGCAGTAAGCATTTTGTATCAGTTTATAGGATTATCACGAAATAATTACTTAATAAATAACAACACAGCTGGTTCCCCTCAGCTGTCTCAATTTAAACATTGATAAACTAAATAGTGGAAGGACAAGATTGTTGCATTGGGAATTAGGACTACAGTACAGTACCTTTGCTGGTATGATCGACGAGAACTCCAGTATGCCTGCTTGCTGCTTACGACGGTCTGTTGTCTGTAGTACTTGGAGTGCAGCTCCCATTGCTGCCGCCAACGTGCCTCCTGTTCCCGCTGCCGCACCATCTGGCTTTCCAGAGTACGAACTCGACTTGGCCAGTGGGCAGAGATGGTTGGTATAGCCATAGATCTAATATTTGATTGAAAAACCCACCCTTCCGTTAACGCGTTAGCTAGAAGAAACAAGCACGCTGTTGTCGTTAAACTGGAAGTCGCACCATTCAGTTAGCTTTAGGACTTCAGAAACAAAGTCGCAAGAGTCTAACAATATCTCAAATAACACTGCAGTTAATGAATAGGTCACTTTCTAGCATTCGTCAGTAACGTACCGCGCTAACACTAGTGGATTCAAAATGCGATGACGCTATTACAAGCCAGCTGTGTAAGTCCTAGTTAGCTACCTAGCTAGCAAACGTTAAAGTAAAAACATCGACATTTGTCATTTGAATTACACTGCTTACCCGTCAACGTTCTCTCTCCTAAATATAATTCGAAAGTTATTAGCTAGCTATGTTAACTTGCTGGAGAAAATCCTTGCATTTCTTTCTCTTCCCGTTTCGCATAGTAACCAATTCCTTTCCTAGTTACACTACGTAGCGTCACAAAGGTCAAACAGTGCGAACAGTATGCTGTCGTTTAAATTTGTTGGCAATTCATTATTGTATTCCAAGCAGCATAACAGCTGAACTACAATCAACTTTTCATGTTTTTTTAAAGGCCCCTTTGGTGTATTTAAGCAATAAGGCACGAGGCGGTGTGGAATATGGCCAATATACCATGGGTAAAAGCTGTGTACTACGCAAATCAGCAAGATCTGAGTAGAGGAACACGCCCCTCATCAATCTTTGCTGGGATCAATATTGATAAATTCCATTATTTAGGTATGAAAAATACACACAGAGTCCATGTTTTATGTTTCAAATTATCACCCTGTTGGTTACTACTACGATAGCGCCAATTGCTTACAGTTGTTACTAATGTCAGAAACAGATTCCATGAGGGTGGCAGCTGGATTGACATGCCTCCCCAGACCATCACTGACCCACCACCAAACCGGTCATGCTGGATGATGTTGCAGGCAGCATAACGTTCACCACGGCGTCTCCACACTCTCATGTCTGTCATCTGCTTAGTGTGAACCTGCTCTCATCTGTGAAGAGGATGGGGCGCCAGTGACAGACCTGCCAATCCTGGTGTTTTCTGCCGAATGCCTCAGTTGTGAGCACAGGTCCCACTAGAGGATGTCGGACCCTTATGCCACCCTCATGAAGTCGGATTTTGACTGTTTGATCAGAAACATGCACACCAATAGCCCGCTGGAGGTCATTTTGTAGGGCGCTTGCAGTGCTCATCCTGTTCCTCCTCACACAAAAGAGCAGATACCGGTCCTGCTGCTGGGTTGATGCCCTTCAACGGCCCTGTCCAGTCTTCCTCGTGTAACGGCCCAACTCCTGGTATCTCTTCTGTGCTCTTGAGACTGTACTGGGAGACACAGCAAACCTTCTTGTGACGGCACGTATGGATGTGCCATCCTGGAGGAGCTGGACTACCTGTGCAACCTGAATGGGCTGCAGGTACCGCCTCATGCTACCAGTAGTGACAAGGACACTAGCAAAACTAGAGAAGAATCAGTCAGGAAGGATAAGGAGAGAGCAATTGTCTGTGGCCACCACCTGCAAAACCATACCCTTTTGGGGGGTTGTCTTGCAGTTGCCTCTCCAGTGCACCTGTTGTCACTTTCATTTGGGCCAAAACAGGTGATGTTGATTCACAATCGCTTATGCTTCCTAACTGGACAAATTGATATCCCTGAAGTTTAATTGACTTGGTGTTAAATGTGATGATTACGTGTTCCCTTGTTTTTCTTGAGCAGTGTGATAAGGATGACAAGATAAAAATAAAGATGACAGCACCAAAACAATAGCCTACATAGACAATCAAACTCATTTAGTACAATCTGAGCTCTGGTACGAGATTTCTCTTGTGGCTGAATGAGAGTGTGGGGGGTTTAAAATTCAGCTCCACATGAAACCTGTGTTTTGTCAGTATTTGAACACCAAAATCACACTTTTCCACAATGCAGACACCTTTTTAATTTCACTTTGGAAAACACTTAAAGCTTATATATGAGGTTTAATTAGTCACATAACAAAATAAGTTCACCCTGTTTAAAGTTATCCTTTTTTGTACAGATTTAGACACATGGAAATATGTATATTTAAGATGATTTCCAACCACATTCATTGATAAAGGTTATCCAATTTAAAGAATCTCACCAGAAACCTTTTACGCAATTATAAGAAATGTTCTTTCTTAATGCTGTAAAAGTTAGTACAACCCTACCTATCACACAATCAATGTTAAAGTGCATTAGTCAACTGTCAGAAAGAGACTGCACAAACTTGGCCTACATGGGAGGTCAGGAAAGAAGAAGCCTCTGCTCTCAAAAATGAATATCAAGACACGACCCCTGCTAATAGACAATACCTGGGTAAAGATCAAAACTACTGGAACTATGTGCTCTGGACAGGTGAGGCAAAGGTGGAGTTTGTCTGCAATGTCAGGCACTTTGGTGAAAACAAAACACTTCATGTTTATTTTAATTGTGTAATTGGTTTCAAAGTTAAATCTGTTTGATGTGATGGTTAAACTGAATTACCTATATCAATACATTTGGTTGGAATTAAGCTCAAATATCAATGTGTCCAAATGATGTACTGTGGCGTGAATGTGCCCGTACTACACAAACCCATTCCTCCCAAACCCCTACAAGGAGGCTGCCCCAGAGTCGACCCCACCTCTCAATAAAGGGATTTGACCTTGGGTTTTGATTTCTCCCTCAACCTCCACCACATGCACTTAACATAAACACACCCTCATTTTCTGTTTTGAGTTTAGCAGCAAACCACACAAACTATTGGCTAAAACAAGTGCATAAAAATGAAGGTCCAATCTGCAAGTAAGGACTCATTTACTTCTCCCAAGGTCATTAATGACAGATTCCGGTTTCACTACCCTCTTTATGTATAATGCAGATCCTAGTCCTTCAAACATGCAAAACATTCTAGAGCAATGTAATTTCCTCTCCCAGATCCAAGAGGATAATGAGCTAAATGCAGAAATCTCATATAAATACAAGAAACAATTAAAAACCTAACTAGTGGCAAGACCCCCGGTCCAAATGGGTTCCCGTGTGAATTTTATGAGAAATTATGTGATGCTATTTCTCCCAACAGAATGTTCCGTTGATTTGGAAAAACCTTTCTGGCAATTGCCCTATTTGTTTGCCCTTCCATAAATGTAACATTAAGGACATGTTCATGAAATAGACCAAACTTTAAGGGCCAATAGCAAATTTAAGGGCCAATAGCAATACGTGGTTATAGTACTACTTGTATTTTAAACAACATTTCTCTATGAGGACATTTCCCTCTGTGTAACTGAACTCCTGCGCTTTTGACATGTTTGGCTCGGGGAAGGGGGTTGTGGGGTACTGGGGTACTTCTTTCCTGCCTTGGTCCATATTTTTCTTCTTCGCATTGTGTTAGTTATTTAAGTAAAAACCACCGCTTGGTATACGTGTGGTTAAATGTTTGTACTGCTGTATGTTTGTGTGTCCTATTAAACATTATTCTAAGAAATTGTGTGTGATGTCAGAGCTGCAGTCACACCTGAGCAAACCTGACAGACGAGCATGTGCACAGTGCTGGGGGCAGTTGGTAGTAGTGGAGAAGCTCACTCGGTGGAAGTCCTGAGTTTTACAAATCACTTCACTGGTCGCTGATGTTGATAGAGCTTGTTGTTCGTGGGTGTGTATAGGGTTAACAATGGCTCTTCTTATGGAGCACCAATTTAAACAGCTTCCAGCCGACAGACAAGTGGAAACAAGGTCATTCTTGGAATCTGTGTCATACCTTCCGCAATTCTTTGGTAAGTATTGTGGAGTCTTTTTTTAAATCTTGTTACATTTGCATAATCAATCACCTATGTCACTATGTTGCAACAATTTATTTCTTGTTACTTTCTATTTTATGCATCAAAGCATAACATAATTAACATAATTTGCTACGGTCCATTATCGATGAATAGAGAAAGATGAAACTTCTGTGGTTGACCGTCAACTTTTCAGCACACTTCTTGCTTTTCTCTATTTTTTAGATTCATGCATGCATTGGTTATCAACATTTGATCGAACTGACCAGGAGTCAGTCATTCCTGTAAAAGTTTAGCTGCACTAATCTGATTTGCCTGTGGTATTGTTTTCCTGGGGGATTTCAGAATATGAATAGTGATCTGTCAAAACACTTCTGTCAATCCCAAGCAATTAAGTGCCACAATGGACAGCCTTTTGGATCGTATGTCTCTTTATCAAGCACTCAACAAACCTTTTGCATGCATAATTTAATTCACTGGCCTCGATTAGAAGTTGTGAAAATTGATTAGCACAGTGTTGAATTTCCTGTGGCTATTCACTGGCTGTGTGGTGGACTTGGCCATCATTGTGTGGCTTCATTCTGCATTAATATAGGCTACCAAAGGTACTGTATTGAATTGGCCATGTGAGACCCCTAAAAAGATCTTGGTGTTGATATTATCAACTTTCCATGTTGTTCTCATTGTTTCAACTGACCTGAACAGTTCTTAGCCAACTTTCCTTTTGACCTCATCAACTTAAGAAACGGGATTCCTCTTTGTCCAGTAATTATGTTTCTCTGTTTAATGGATTTAGTACTATAATGATATACTCACAATCACAAATCATTTATGCATGTATTGGGTTGTCATAGCCTAAAATATACTCCGTTATATGTTCCTATTTTATGTTGATATGATAAAAATGTAAATATGTTATGTTATAATACAAGAACATACAAATGATGATGTCTGCTTTTATCACACAACTTTGAACTTCCGAAGACACTTTTTGAACACTGCAGAAGGCACAAACCTTTATGTGGAAGCAATTGAGAGAAAGACATTTGGCATATAGGGGGTAAAAATAAAAAGATGGACATCTTTGAATTGAGAAGGGGACATAGGGATTCTCTGTAACTACAATAGACACCAGTAACACCAATACAATAGACAGACCTCTGCTTTCTGGGGCTGAGGCTCTGACTGTTGGCACTTATTTCTTCACTTTAAATTGTGAGAAATTACCTTAAAATCATTACATATTGCAGGATCATTGGAAGTTTGTATTTGCTGTGCATAGCTAAGCAAGGTTATGACACAGAACAAGTATGAAATAGATAAGTTTAGGAGTTGATTAGTTCACATTGTTTGTGTTCATGGGATGTGGCCAGTCGAGGCTATAGCAGGCAGCCCTTTCTCTGGGTGTCTGTCTGCTAGCCCCACATCTCTCTGTATTCCCCTTGCTCGTAGGAATATAGACAAAGCTCATGAGTGGTAAAGTAATTGTGCAGAATGTCATTTCTCCAGTCAGTACGGGTAGATATGGTGTTTTTAAATCTCTCAACAGACTGCCTTGGCTCTACTGTTTTTGCTCCTGTCAAAGCTGACATTACAGGGAACATCACAGTAAGTAGCCCATAGCAATGTTTTTTAAGCAGTCAAAATGTCAACTGGTAACCCTATAGATCCATAAAGAACTATCAACTATATTACTGTACTATCCCTGTTTAGAAAATCAAGGCAGTTTATGACAGCAACCCTAGCAGGTTCAAGACCCTCCATCAGATCCTGGAGACAGAGAAGGAGATGTATGGAGCAAACTGGCCCAAAGTTGGAGCCACCCTGGCACTAATGTGGCTAAAGAGGTCAGTTAGTAATTTGAGTTAGTAACACTTTAGGATGCGGTAAGAAACCTCTTATAACTTCTTTGTAACCCCATTTTGATTCAGTTGAAATGTATGTAAAGTGGGACATTTATTTAATGCTTCAGACATTATAAATCCTTAGAGCTTTTTTGATTTGAGGTAAGGCTTTGTTACCCGGGAGTCTGTGTGTTTATCTGCTGTATCAGCTGTCTGATGTGTGCTTTGCATGTTTCCTTATTCTTCGTTGACCAGGGCTCTTCGGTTCATCCAGGTTATGCTGCAGAGTCTGGTGGATGGGGAGAAGGATGTAAATAACCCAAACCTGATCAGGGTAAATTGCACTAAAGCTTATGAGATGGCCCTGAAGAAGTACCATGGTTGGCTAGTGCAGAAGCTCTTTAAGGCAAGTGTCTTGTCACTGCATGATTGCGTGAGGTTACTGCATTATTACCAGGGGCGGCGCTAGGTGGTGACTTGCGGTTGCTGAAGCAACCCCAAGAATTGGCAAAGCAACCCCATACCAACCCCAGAAAATTATAACCATGATTTTTGTTTTTCCTTTTTATTGGCAATTTTTCTCTTTGCCATTTTTCGTTTAATAAATAGCAGTACAATATTGTGAAGCAACCGTTCAGAATAAGCCAGTAACACTAGACACACACACACACACACACACACACCTCTGGGACGAAAAATTATTAGCCCCTACATGGTTTCGTTAAGCAATCCCATAGCGACCCCGGCTGGCGCCGCACCTGATAATTACACTGCTTGTCTGGCTAGTGGCAAATGTTTTAGTGATGTCACCATGCCTGAGCTCTGAACCTCAAAGTTTGTTTATGTTAAAAACAAATCAGCGTTTTGAATTGATGTGATTTGAATGCAACCCATTTTAGGCAGCCGTGTTCGTAGCTCCTTACAAGGCCGAGTTCCTGAAGTCGCTGTCCAAGGGTCGGGAGGTCAAGGAGGAGGACTGCCTGAACAAAATCCGACAATTTCTAGTCAACTTCACTGCCACTGTCGATGCCATCTATGAGATGTACACCAAGATGAATGCTGAGCTTGATAACACTGAGTGACCACTGCACTGCCCATGCTGTTAATGCTTTGTCCATTGGGAATTACACGCAGAGCAACACAGTCTCTATGGTTTTCCACAGGTTCTGGGGGATTATATATATATATGCAGTATGTATGTGTGCGTGCACGGGTGTGTGTGCGTTTATGAGTGATCCTTTGTTGTTTCACACATTCATTTCATGCAGTTTTAAAGATATTTTAAGATATCCCTTGAGTGCCTTTTCTTGCCAGTCTTAATTCTTGCCAGTCTTATGTTTCTCTCTCAACTGTTTCAAGAAGTATTTTCAACTTTCTGAAAGTTAATCACTTTCAATATTGGTCCTGCCTCTGTACAAGGCGACTTTTGTTTTGTTTTGCTTGTTATTATGGTCATGTTCTCTATGCAGCTAATAAAAAAAGGAACTGGTTACCCAATAAGAAAAGGGGTAACTCTGAACAAAAATGTTAGTTTTCTGTTGCAAAATGTTCTTAAACACTTGGCATTGTTTGTCCTAATGAACTGGGCCCAGTTTTAAGGAAAAACTACAAATTCACCATTACTATAAAAAATTCCAGACTGTTATTTAGTTTTTCTTAGATAATATTTGTATATTCTTTAAGGGAATGACTAATATTATGAATGAATCACCCCCAAGCCTCTTGGGTATCATTCTTTTCTGTATGAACATTGCATTGAGTTTTATTAAACACAACTGCATAACTGTCAGAAGTGTCCTAAGTGGCCCAGTGATCTAAGGCCTTGCAGCAGTGCAGTTGCACCACTGCACCCTGGGTTAATATCTTGGTCATGCCACACTGGCTTTGGCTGGGAGCCCCTTAAAGGGAAATACATTTTGGCCCAGCCCTGCCTAGGATGGAGGAGGCGTGGCCGGCAGGCGTGGCCGACTTATCATACTTCACCGTCCACCTCGGGCGGGTCAGGTGCCTGCAAGCTTAACTTAGGTTCAAAGGAGTGTGTCCAACCACTCACTGATTCTGCTGACTCTCTGAATGAACTAGTACAGTAGTGTGAAAAATAAGAAAAACATCAATGGGGGATGTTTCAGAGGATGAAAATCCAGAACTTTGACCAAAGGTCATTCCTAGAATGGAATTATTACTAACAGTAGAAATGGAGAGATTTACCCTTTTAAAATTGCTATTTGGTAGTTGATTACAGTCACATTAGTAACATATGCACTTTGAGAAAGTTTAGAGGATTGTGGTAAATGAAAAAAATATATATATATATAATTGTTATGAATACGTTCCTTCACCATTAAACTCTTAGTTTGTAAGGTATCTACAGTTGTGGACCCTTAGGACTTACTTGCATACCTGTATGAATGACTCCTAAAAGTTTGATCGTTTGATCTTCATCCAAGTCAACAAAATAGATAAATACACTGTGAATTTACAAAGAAAAATGATTTAAGAGAAAAATTGATTTAATTGAACACATTGGTCCAACATAAACATCGTAGGCTAGAAACTGTATATGAACCTCGAGGATAACATATTCTTTTTAAAATGACTTTCAGGTGTGAGTTAGAGGATCACTATGATATTAAAATCCCACAAAGTTTGATTAACAATAAAGCCTGCAAGTGGAATATAACCCGGTTTAAAACTGTTGAGGCTCATGAAGCTAGAAAAGGCTATCAAAGTAAATCCAGTTTCACCTCCATCAGTCTATTGTCAGATTGTGTACAAATCGAAGGCAGCGACACGGCTACCGTTCCTAGAAGTAGGAATCCAGCAAAGACCACAACAAGGGCAGGTTGCATAATGGCCAGGAAGGAGACAAAGAACCAGCAGAAGGTAATAGCCAAGGATCTGCAGGAATCTATTATACTTTCTAACATGTGTCCATGAGTACATAATAGGAAACACACTAAACAAGAGTGAGATTCATGGGATGACACCATGGAGAAAACAATTGCTCTCCAAAAAAATGATTGCTGCCCATCCCAGGTTTACTGGAACAATACACTATGCAATATTCTATGAATAATTAACATTTGTTTTTTTAAACTGCAGCCATACCTATAGAGTGTGCACTTATTTCATCAATGAATCTTGTTCCTGTGCAGGTTTACTGGAACAATATTCTAAAGACAGACGAGACAAAAATTGAGCCTTTTGGCAGAAAGGTTTTGAGTTGAACAAATACTGCTAATGACACCCAATTATTAAAATGTTGATGTCTAAACAAATATTAATGTTGTAGTTCTAATTGTGAAACTAACTATAAGAAACATCACAAACATATCCAACTTATTGTGAATAATAAACATTTGTTTTTTAAACTACAGCCATACCTATAGTGTGCACTTTTTATCATTGAATCTTGTTCCTGTCTTACTTGATTGACAGTTCACATCTGCAATGCATTGTTAGTTGGCTAGACGCAGAAGACAAACAATAAATAAATAAAGTTTATCATTAAATAAATAATTAAATATATAATTAATAAATAATAAACATGAAAATGTATATTCAGTTGAAAAAATAAATATAGAATTGCATTATTAAATGTATGCTAATTAATATATAAATAAATACCTAAATAATTGCATTCAAATATACATGAATATTTACAGAAGAGAAACCATTATACAAATCCTTTAATCTCAGATACAGAGGCATGTACAAAGCAGGTGACATTTTCTTAAAATCCACTTGGGGGTGCTAATGTGGAAATTATGAATTTTTTTTTATTACTGTATCTAATTTAGAGGACGTGATTATACAATTATTGAAGTGGGAATAAACTTCACTTCAAAAAGTTGTGCAGTTGAACACAATACATTATAGAAGTAGGCTAAAACAAGGCTGAGTTCTCCTTTGGGACTGAAAAGAGTTAACTGAACCGGTTAGTCCGGTTTAGTCTCCACCCAAAAACATTTAAAAAGTGCCTCTCTTGTTTAAATGTAAGGTAGGTAGGCTTATGAGTTAACTGGGGTAACAAGACAACGGGTTGCTGTACACGATTGGAGAGAAAAATTATGGGACTAGGTTACACGCAAGGTACCCTTTTTCTTCCAGAGAAGTTGCTAGGTAGCTACTGAAGTCGGAACAAACTCTATCCATTTGTTTTATCTTATAACGTTTTTTGTACGCTTTTCTGTTAAGAACGAACAGCTCACTGGACAGAAGGTCCACTGATTACTGGAAAAACAAGGTAAGCACTTTTTTATTCCATAATTTTCTATTCTTTAACCTGCCATAAGTGTATTTTCTTTAACCATTCAATACATTTTTAAAGGGTCTCCAACCGCTCCACAGAAAATCCTACAATCTGCGCATGCATCCACCAAATCAACGCAACATTGTTAATACCCCACATTATTTATTTTAAAAGCCAAACAACAGTCTGGCAATAAATTTCCAGCATGGTGCCCTTGGTGTCTGTTGCGCTTGTTTGAAGTTGCTAATTGTGGTTTGAAATAATTACTTTCCCCAAAACTTCATAATTGCAGAGCTTTCCTGACAAAGTACAACATTTCAATTGTTTGTTTGTATAAAATTGCAGCAACAGGCCACAGCAACAGGCCACAGTAATCCCAGGATGTATGACACACTTCCATTGCTTTAATAAACCGGTCCTGTGTGAGGAGACTCCACTGATGGTTAAACCATCACCCTCATTCTTCATTTGAACTCAGACTAGCCTGGTGGATGACTCATTCATTGTTCACCCGTGTGTTTGGAGAGTTTATAAAGGAGAGCCTCTCTTGGTCCCGTTGTCTTTCAACAAAACACAGCAGAAGTCCATTGGAGTGGAGAAGTCTGATTCAACTGTGTTGGAGTGAGCTAAAGTCTCTCCTCTGTTTTCCCGGATGGATCCTACTGTTTTTGCTTGTGTTGCTCTTCTGGGAGGAAGAGTCTGGCTTTGCTAAGTTTACTCATGCTGTCAGGGGGGACATTCTACCGCTGCAATGACATGCCTGGACCAGGTGACCAGATTCCAGAGGATCTACACCGATAATGTAGCTGTCCTCTGTGTGTGTGTGTGTGTGTGTGTTCACCTTTTACTATTCGGTTGGGTACAGAACGAGGAAAAATATTATTTTTGGATTAGGAGTTAGGTTTAGATTTTAAAACTAAAAACTGGGTTTAGTGGTTTGTTTTTGGCTTACAGTTGAGTCTTTGGAGTTACAGTTAAAGGTGGCAGTTAGCCCAGAATTCAGAGTAGCTGACTGGTAACTGAAGGTTTGAATCAGATCCTCTATCTGACAAAGTGGAAAAACTGGTTCATTTTGTTTTTTAATTAGGTTTTTAACAACTTCAGGATAAAATGTTTTTGTCCATTGCAATGTTTGGTAACCACGAGGTCAAAGTCAATGTGAAAGTATTGTATTTGTCAAGTGCACCAAATAACATGCGTCATTCTGAACAATGACATTCTTGTGACATAGCACACGACATCTACGTAGTGATTAAGAAATATATCCATGAAAATAATAACAGAAAATACAAAATATACATAAGAATAGTGACTAGAAGCAATTTCAAATAAAGTAGAAATGGGAATATGGACAGTATGAATATAAATTTGAAATATTATAATATAGGTGTTGTAGTGCCTATAAATGGATACATTAAATGCGCTAATGTACTGTACATGAATGTACATATATAGTGACAAGAGCATATGAAGTGTACAGTACATGTTATCTATAGATCATTGTTGCTGGTTGAGGAGCCTTATGGTCTGAGGGTGAAAACTGTTTGTGATTCTGGAAGTGCGTGCCCTGATGCTCTAGTAACATCTTCCAGACGGCAGCAGTGTGAACACCCAGAATATACATTTGGCAAATGGTGCATAGTGCCTGCGGAGATAAAACCTCTCCTTACTGACACTAATCACTAATCTGTTAGCACTTTCATTCTTTCCTACCCATAAACCAGTTCTCTAGTTGTAACAGTTTTTGTTTTTAACTCACACAGGGCCCGCAGATACTCCAGCGTCCTTTACAGTTTTCACTGAAGAAGAATTCAACACCACAGCGTGACGAAAGGGATGAATGAGGTACGGAAGGGGTTAAGTGTCCAGGAAATCAGTGTGGTGTTTAGGGCAATTCTATCAGAGGGACGTTTTTTTGTTTGACATTCATTTTAAAGTGAAAGATTGCAGGTTCTTACTGTGGAATTGTACTTCATTAAATACTTTTATGTTTTTAAAGTGTTTTGGGTTTTATGAAAACTGGGGCTGTCACAATTATGGTGAGTAACTTGAATAATTTGATTACAAAAAAAATCCTTCATTATAATTTCCCTCTCAAGGCTTCTATTCATGGCAGAGAAGCCAGATGATGTGAAGGTGGTCCTGGAGAAAAATGCAAAATATGTCCAAAGATTTGGAGCATTTAATGCTAAAAGCGCATTGTTGGTTGTCTGCCACTACTGCATAAAAGCTTGCATTTCATAGGAGCACGTCATAGATTCTGAAACATTTGAAAATTATCTATCCGTTCATGGAAGAATCAGACTCCTCCAAAAATGGCCAATTTTTTTTTTGTTGTTCCTCCAACAGCCAATTGGAAAACTCTAGCACAACCATTGGTACTTCAGTCTTGAGTTAGGCAAAGCAAATGTGGGTATTTACAGATACCATTTCTGTGCTGCAAACGGCGTGTGGTCATCCTTTGACATCAACATTGCACACAAGATGAGCAAGATGCCAGAGCTCTTCCCACACACACCAGGCCTGCCGTTTACCATGTGTGACCCACAGGGCAAGATGCCAGAGCTCTTCCCACACACACCCGGCCTGCCGTTTACACACACCCGGCCTGTATAACTGTGATCGGTGGTGCGGTGGTAGATTCTTGGGCTAATGAACATGAATTAGGTGGTTCACAGTTGAATGAGACCAAATGCAGTTATGACTAGACAACTATTTGTTTTTCGTGTCCGTTGACCTTTGACCCTGATGGAGTTGTAACCTGGGTGATTTTTTCAGGGTCGCTCCACATCCACTCAACTGAGAAGGTATCTTGTTGCGAGGACGGACACCCCTTCCTCGGCTGCTCCCAAAGCTGCCACATCCTCAGGCTCAGGGGAGGTAGGTGCAGATGAAGAGGGACAGCCTGATGCCAATGGAGCCTACAATGAACTGTCGGCACTGGCCGACCTGTTTGAGAGTGACGAGGGCTCCCTGTCGCCACCGGACCCGGCCAAAGACCCAGCACAGGATAATGCCCGGCCAGGCCAGCTACCTCCTGGGGACGGTCGGCAGAACCTCCGTATGAAGTTCCATGGTGCCTTTAAAAAGGGCATCTCCAACCCCATGGACAGGCTGGAGTCGACAATCTACGAGTTACCCGTGGCCCCTGGCCCCAAGAAGGCCCCCATGGACTCACTGTTTGACTACGGCAGCTACAGGGATACCAGCCACAAAAAGCCACGTCGGAAGAAGCTCCCACGAGGGTGAGGATGGAGAGGCTTATGTCTGTTTAAAGTGTATCCGTGCCCCATTTGTTTAAGTGCCAGCAGAGGTTCGTGAGCATGTGCGGTGACGTAGATTATTAAACAACATGTGGTGTTAGAAGGAGTTTGTGTAGATCACTTTCAGGGGGCAGATATTACTGACTGGGAGACATCTTTAACCGAGCTTCCTTTAGGCGTTTACCCTGCCTGCTTTGTTAGATGACCTCAGCACAAGGCATAAAGGACTCCTTCCTGTAACTGATGATCTTGGTACAGACACAAACCGACTGCCTCAGACTGCTACAATCAGATGTGATAATAAATCCATCCTTCAAGAGATTTGCACTTAAAAACACCAATCAAATTGCCTCAGTTTCTGAGAGTTGGTTAAATATTGTAGCTCCTCCTGTCAAGAAAAAGGTTTTTGACAATTAATCAAGCTTTTCACAATTAATCAAAGACGACTTGGAAAAAGAAGACAAAATGTATGACAAATGCAAAAAATAAAGCAACTTGTATGCAACTACCACTGTGCATACCCAGAGATGTGACCCTCCCTTGTCGAAACTCAAGCGCAGACAGGCTACTTAGAGGTGAATTAAGTCATTTAACAGAGCTAGTAGTTTTTTCCCTCCTCACAGCAGTTGAGGTAATATTTAGGCTGCAGTGTTTCCTGGCTGCGTTTCCACAGTGAGGTCTATTTATTGAGTAGCTCAGTTGTGGGGTCTTAATATAAGTTCACTTTCATGTTTTTTTCTTCCAGCCTTTTTAGTTGTAAACTTTAACTGTATATATGGACTATAAGCATGTATGACCAACCATTTGACGTTTGTTAAGATACCATGTCATTACAAGCCTTAAAATAAGATAAGTGAGCGGAGAGTATTTTTGCAATTAGCTTCTTCTTTTCATTACAGACCTAGAGCTTTAAGTACAGACCTAGAGCTTCAAATTCAGGCCTAGAAATGTGTTAGAGAGCTGTTGCAACACTTTTGCCGTTTTCATACTAGTTATACTGGCATTTTAATAAACTTCACTGGACTCATCTCTTGTCATGTACTTCCCCTCTATTAGTGTTAGCCTCATCATGACATGCTTATATTTCATCTTGGCTAAATTAGGTTTACAATTAAATACTATCTTCATCTTTATAGATCAGATACAAGTTTGTTATTAACATCAAAGACCACATCTATAAAAAATCATTTCTGCAAACAAAAATGATTCATTTCAGACTGCTCCAGAACATTAGGAGGTTGTGTCACAGTCTCGAGGATCTCCAGTGTCTGCTGAGTACTGTGTTGTAGGGTCTTTTGCCAAACGTCTAGCTTCCTAAATCCCATCAACAAGTAATTTTACTTAAACTATAGGGCAATGTCATTGTTGACCTCTTCATTGATTATTTCATTCTTGACCGCCTTGGTTGATTATGTCACTATGTCATCATCTCTGGTAGCCGACAAGAAAAGGTTGGGAACCCCAGTTGTTGTCCCAACATGTGTAAATCCATTGACAGCATAAGTCGTTCAACAATTCATGATCTACATAAAAATCTGTAGTATGTGTTATATGTGATTAGAAACCTGGTGGTTGAAACCCTGAATATTTATTAGCTATGTGCCCAACTCCACGTGCCATATTACTCAAGTGTCAACGTCTGTTGTCCCTCCCACAGTAAGACTGAGGTGTCCTGTGAGGAAGATGTTGTGGACCCACTGGGCTCAGACCCACCCAAAGTGATGAAAGTCTTCAACCGCACAATGCTCTTTGATGGCGTGTCCAGGGCTGACCCGGAGGCCCTCTCCGGCCTGCTGGATTACCTGCAAGGTCACAACAAGAGACTCACGGACGAGGAATTCAAAGGTCAGCAGACGCCAGTGGTGGTATAGTGGGTTGAGTTATGTTCGGCTAAATATCTTCTCTCTCCCAAGTGAGCCCTTATCAGCTTTCACAACTCAACTGAGAAAGGTATGAGAAAGAACATTGAGAGCAGTGGCGGACCGGCTGTCGGGAGCACCGGGACATTTCCGGGGGGCCCTGTGTGTCGTTTTGGCCTGCCGTGAATAGTTAACTTGACCAGCGACAGCGATAATATAGGAAGTAGGAATGAGTTGACGGAGAGTGCACGCTTCAGACGCGACTCTCTCTCTCGCGCTGAAATGTCTCAGCGCGAAGGTGCGCGTGCCAAAAATGACATCAGGTCTCTCCGCTACGCACATAGCAACCGTCCACCTACTAATCTACCGATAACATTTTGGACAAGTCGCACGGCGAAATGGACGGTCAGAAAAGGAAAGGTGGAGCTGAGAGGGAGAGAATAAAAAAGAGAAAGGCCCTTGCCGCAGACGCAGCTAAATGCTGCAAAATAAGCGACATGTTCGCCAGTAAGGGAACAGGTCAGTCAAAAACACTAGCTAAAACATACACACTGACACACACACACAGTTATGTGGATAACTTTCTTCCCAGATGAACATAGTGGCCAAATGTTTAACTAGTTTGGTACCAACAAATAGGGTTAGCCTAAAAAAATTAGCGGTCTGGTGGTTTGTGTGAACAGGATGGCGTGGGATGGGGTCAAATTCCCAGCCTGAATTATTGTTTCAGTCCGCCCCTGATAGAGAGAGTGTGTGATTGTGTGTATATGTATGCGACACTGTGTGTGTTCTGTTTTGTGTTCTGTTGAAGGGCAGATGGGACCTTTTTCTATCTTATAAAATGACACCCTGTCTAGTTGGTGATGACTCCCTACAGGAAAAGCCTTACAAAAAAAAAGCCTTAAGGGGAATTCCACCTTGGCTGTTGACCAACGCTTTCAGTTATTGTGTCATTCTGAGATTTGGTCCTGACAATACTATATTGTGGATAATGCATGTTGTATAGATGTCTGGGCAGACCACCTCTCTCCATTTTCAACTCTCAGACGTGTGGGTTTATTTACGTTTTTACTCGTTTATCATTGGGGGGATTTGTTGACATTTACTTGTGGCCTGTGAACGGACCAAAGCGGTGAAGCCCTTCTAAAATCCAACGGTAATTTTGAACAAGACAGAATATGTTGTTCAAAATACAGCATATCTTTTCCACAAAATATGGAAAAGATGATTCAGAGATGATTTTGCCGTTGGCTTTTAAAAAGGCCCCTAGCTCACTCCTGGGAGTCAAAAAGTTCTGAAGCAAATGGAATCTTTCACCTGGTGCAAAACCAGCACACCCTGGCACCATGGACAGATTTAATGGAATCCACATAACCCCCTCCTCTCTCCTCTGTTGCTCTTGGCTCCATATTGAGAAGGAAGCTCTGCCAGAGGCGAGTTCGGTGACAACTTCCTGTCGGCTATATGTGTGTGTTGATGGGGGCAGGGCGAGTGCGGGTTTTAACAGAGAGCAGAGAGATGTAACAGCAAACTGTTTAGTAAAGGCCACGACTACAGTACGTCAGTCAGATTAAGGAAAATACTGAAAGTGGATAATTGAAGCTTGTTTGGCTTTTCTATTTCTCATGAATGTGAGCTGTTTCCATGTTCAGTGTAGCATCATGCTGGTTTCTATTTCTTTTGTCATCATTAATGATTTATCACCTTTCTTTGCTTCCTCCACTGTTGCCTTTTCTGACCCTTACCTCTTCCCCTTCTCTCAACTTCACGTGTACCTCTCCACGAATCCATTCGTTCTTTTCTACCAGAACCTTCTACCGGTAAGACGTGCCTGCCCAAAGCCCTCCTGAACCTTTATGGAGGTAAGAATGACACCATCTCTCTGCTGACGGATATCGCAGAGCAGACATCGAACCTCCATGAATTCATCAACACGCCCTTCAGAGACGTCTATTACCGAGGTGAGTCTATGTTTTAGACCTTGACTACTTCTAGGGGCCCGTAGTCTCCATTGGATATATATATATATATATATATCTTAGTGCTCTGGGGAACAATTCACAGGTCAGTTCTGTGGGGTTATTTTACTAAGATTTAAATCATGACATGACAGTCAGTGTATCTCTAACTGGATTTCAATAATGTATCTCAATCCTCTTCATGTGGCTGAAATGTACGACCAACGATTCCCACGTAGCCCAGTGGTACCTCCACAGCAGGCTTATTAAAGACGCCCTTACATTCACCGAATCCTCCCCAGATTCTCCTGCACAAAGAGCCCACACATTGCCGGCTCCAGCCCAACACAGGACCGCTTCATGAGTCTTGTATTTCCAGAGGAAAGTCTGGTGATGTGGCAGTTACACCTTCTTGGTTTGCCCTTCCTGCTTTGACATTCTTTGGAAACAGCAGTGCAGCAACACTTATTTATTCCCACCGTTAGACCTGAGCCACACTGCCTTCTCCTCCTCCCTGTCTAAAAGACAGTCACCTGTGCTCCCCGGTCCGGAAGCACCCCTGTCCTGTCCCAAAGTGGCTCACTGTGTTGTCGTGGTTAAGATGTACCCTGTAGAGCTCTGGTCAGAATTAGTGCACTGTGATAGGGAATAGGACCATCATTTGGGACACCTGGCCACAGTACTAAAGCTGACATATGGTGGTTGCCAAGGAGCCATGTTGCGACCGTATGGTCTCCTACTGTCAGGACAGCTCTCCTGTAATGAACCCCTTGTACCAGCCTGCAGGAATGTGTTTATGTCCAAATGCCTGCTTGCCCTGAGTCTTCACAGCTCTGTCAGCATGGCACTATCCAGGTCTCCTTTGTTACCCTGAGGGAAACACAGTGAATGCGGTGTGATTTTACTTACAACACTGTTGCCTGCTGAAGCATGGGGAGATGAGTGGTCGACCTCTGACCTGAGCCTGGAATTTAAATATTTATGTCACTGTCGTTTAGTCAGTTTTCCATTCCTTGCTGTTGAAGGTGGCACAGAGGGAGACAAACACTTCAGTATGTCCATTGTTGCCTGTCAAGCAGAGAGAATATATACATTATAAGTTCTCTTTACAGTTACAATTTATCTCCATCAACCAGTGGTTTATTTGAACAGCGTCAGAGTTTGCTTGGGTTTCAGGGTGAGAGTTTTCTACTAGGCAGGTAAATGACAATATCCGTCCAGACCGTTGCCATGTCGGAAATAAGTGTGACTGGACCTCCTGAAACAGTAGTTGCCCTCGTGCCATAAGACCGTTGTGTGTTGCCAGGCCAGACAGCGCTCCACATTGCCATTGAGCGGCGCTGTAAGCACTATGTTAAGCTGCTGGTGGAGAAGGGGGCTGACGTCCACGCCCAGGCCCGAGGACGCTTCTTCCAACCCAGGGACGAGGGGGGCTACTTCTACTTCGGTAAGAGAACGCGGCTGTACCATCAGATATGATTCATCTGACTGATGACAGAAACTCTGTGGTCGTTGTTGTCCTTGATGCCTGACTCAGACTAGATTAAAATGTTACTGCATTATGCAAAGTCCTCGTTTAAAATGGCAGTGCGTTAATACAGGAGATTGGTCACTTCCTTGACAGCATATCAAGGAATATATATAAGATATATCTCTGATGCTATTTACAGTAGCACTCGTCCTGGTCTAAATGCTGACAGTAATTCAATTCCAGTTGATTATTATTGATACTGTGCGGTTTTCCATGATAGGGCCCTGGTTTCACTTGCCCACACTTTGAGATCATGTGAAAATGTTTTAACACTAAGAACTGGGTTTCTACTTCAGAGTCTTTTTTGTATGTACCCATATGTTTGGGCTAAAATTACTAGATTGCAGCACAGCAGGACAAACTTTGTTAAATATGTACAGGACCATTGCTAAGGTTGTGTTTAGTTGGCCTCAGTGGCCATGGTAAAATGAAGTGACATTAGAGCTTACCCTTCCCTTCTGGCAGATTTGGAGAAACATAGTGTGGATATTTAAACCCCTATAACCATCCAAAACCAGGCTGAAGTAATTTAATTAGAAAGGCCGTTACAAGAAGGCTTTTTTAAAAAAGAAAAGAAAACCATGATGTCACAAGCTCAACAAAACTGAACAGTTTAGTAATGAAAGGTGTCTGTGTCTCGAAGCAGAAGTAAATCAGACACACAGGATTCCCCTTTAGGTGGGCGGGCAGCCACTATTATGCTGACCTCACTGAGGTTGCTGGCCAAGAGAACAGTAGACCAATGCCAAACCAGCCCCTAAACCCTATATCCAATTTCCTAGTGGAGATCTGAGAGCTTTTGATTAGGAGAATCTATATGTTGAATCATACCCCTAACCTCTCTGAAGGTAAGCTGGAACTATGCCAAGCTGTGTAAGCCTGTCAAATTTCAGATCTCTGATCTCTGTAAGCATGCAAGATATAAGGGTGATGTGTCGATGTCAGATTGAAAAGTCGACAGTCTCACATAGTAACTCCATACTGCCCTCTGCTGACGGATGATTATCCCTGCACCTTTTATCCCTAAACACTTTCCATTACATCGAGAGTATACTTACTAAACTACACCAACATATAAACACAGCATGCAATCATTTAAAAGATTTTACAGAGTTATAGTTCATATAAGGAAATTGGTCAGTTGAAATAGTGAATACTTTCACATTAATCTATGGATTTCACATTTGGATAAATATGTTTTTTTTTGCATATGGGACATTTCTGGGATCTTTCATTTCAGTGCATGAAACATGCCATCCACACTTTCATGTTATTTTTAAGTTTTTGATAATTAAAAAACCCTTCACATCAACAGGTATTCCAGCTTCTACCTATTCACACTATCATATCAAACTAAAATTAACTTTTCTGGCTAAGATATGTTACTCTGGCCTTATCTCTTTTTGGCTGTGTCAGCAACTATGGTGGCTGAGTAACCAGGCCAGTTCAGTAGACACAGCTCAGCTCGGCTCAGGAATGTGAAGGGCTAGAAACCAGAAAGATAGAAACAGAGAAACAGTGGAGTCTTGAGTATGCTATTAATATGTCCAAGATGCTCTCTCTACTGTCATTGCTATTGTATTTATGCGTCATATTCCATGCTCATCACCTGAGGGATGATATCCACTTGCATTAAGTGCAACTGTCATTCCCAAATCATTCCCAAATACCGTGGCACATTCTCTCAGGAGCTTTGTGCTGAGGTGAACAGGAAACCTGGCAGAGGGGTGACAGCTAATGTAATTTAGCGCTAACATTCTGCGAGCGCCCGTGCAAATCCATGAAGAGGAGCGTTTTCAATACGAGGTGACAGGCTAATCTGTCACCCATGGCAACGGCTCATTTTCAGCAGCTGCTTTCAGCACCTTGGTTTCAATACACGGGACCCTCCCTCAAACAAGAAGTACTAATTGTGCTCTTTTCATGGCAACGGTTTAAATTGTCTAATCTTGGATCCACATATACGGAGCCTTGCAAACACGTGTTGTAAGTGGCTGGCTTTTCCACATGATCTGGCAACCCCCAGATGGAAAGACAGCGCCAGATGTGCAGGCTTGGTACATTTAGGACACTCCTAATGGTTGGTTTATGATCAATGTACTCGTCCCTTGTCTATCCCATTGGCCAGGCGAGCTGCCTCTGTCGCTGGCGGCGTGCACCAACCAGCCGGACATGGTGCATTACCTAACGGAGAACCCCCATAAGAAGGCCGACTTGCGGCGGCAGGACTCCCGGGGGAACACGGTGCTGCATGCCCTGGTGCACATCGCCGACAACACTAAGGACAACACCCGCTTCGTCACCAAGATGTATGACCTGCTGCTGATCAAGTGTGTCAAGCTCTACCCCGAGTGCAATCTGGAGGAGGTGCTGAACAACGACGGCATGTCGCCCCTCATGATGGCGGCCAAGCTGGGGAAAATTGGGGTGAGAACGTAGAGATAGAAAGAGGTCTTGTTGGTGAGCCCTCACTTTTTCCAGCATGAGCAATGAGGTTGAGGCAATCTTCATTGTAAAATTCTCATTATCAGTGTAATTAATTGGCTAGTCCCTCGCGATGACCTGGTTGGAGACGTGATAACGGATCTGCCAATGAGCAAGTGGGTCTGTAGGAGGGATCAGCCAATATGTTTGGAAGTCCTAACCATTTGATTACGTTCAAATGGCAGATGCCTTTAATGGTGATGTCCATGCTAGAACGTGTTCCTCTGTTAGGTCCTCTTACCCTCTCTATTGGTGAAAACGTTCACATAAATCACATTTGTGGAGCAGTACTCTTAAAGGGATGGTGTGTGCCTCATTAGCCATGTTAATGGAAATTCTATTGCTTGGTGCCATGAGAGATTAGGTATTGTGGTATTCACAGAAGCCTGTATATTCACGTGCGTTATAAACGTTTTCAGTTATTATTATTTATTATTTCTCCCAGGTTTTCCAGCACATCATTCGCAGGGAGATCAAGGACGAGGAGGCGCGTCACCTCTCACGGAAGTTCAAAGACTGGGCGTATGGCCCTGTGTACTCCTCCCTGTACGACCTCTCCTCCTTGGACACCTGTGGAGAGGAAGCGTCTGTTCTGGAGATCCTGGTCTACAACAGCCGCATCGAGGTGTGTTTTATCACGAGAAAGACACAGGAACTGCAGTAGGAAAGACCATCATTGAATTCTTCTGTAATTTTGGTGTGTATTATGTTATGCCTTTTTGTCTGTGGACTCCAGGAAGATTGGCGTATGTAGTGGAAGAGTTTATGGAGATCCTCTCCCCCTCAGAAAGAGAATAACATTGATTAACATTTGTGAGTGTTTCTGCGCTGTCCGCAGAATCGCCACGAGATGCTGGCTGTGGAGCCCATCAACGAGCTATTGAGAGCCAAGTGGCAGAAGTTTGCTGCCGTCACCTTCTACATCAGTGTGGTGTCCTACATAGTGACCATGGTCATCTTCACCCTGGTGGCTTACTACCGGCCGTCCCAGGGAACGGTACGTCGGTCCAATGACTCGGATTATTTCGGTATTACTATGCACTGTGTGCACCGTGTCCCCACTAGCAGAGCATTCACTGTCGTTTGTCCCTGCCCAGCCTCCATACCCCTACTCCACCTCCACAGACTACCTGCGTCTGGCAGGGGAGGTCGTCACCCTGGGCTCTGGGGTCTTCTTCTTCCTCACCAATGTGAGTTTGCGGTTAACAGGCAGGGCAGTTGAATCATTTTGCCTGATCTGGACAGGTTTTAATTGTTGATTTTACAAACAACAATTTTACTGTTTATCTTTGAAGAGGCCTCATAATGTGCACACAACTCTTTCACTGTAACTATTCAGTTTTGAAATCAGTTTTGTTCGTTTTCTGACTTGCATTTAATACACAGTCTACTCCTCTGTCTTTCTGTCTTCGTCTCTATGTCACTGTCTCTATCTCTCTCTGTAATGGTCTCCCTTCCTGTCTGTCTGTCTTTTTCTCTCTTTTTCTCTTGTCTCTTCCTCCTTTTCTTAAGCCCCAATTCTAAAATGTCTTTGGGGAAAACCATTGCACAAATCTGTATCCCTCCCTGCCCTCTCTTTGTAGATTAAGGACCTCTTCCTGAAGAAATGCCCTGGGGTGAAATCCCTATTTGTCGACGGCTCCTTTCAACTGCTCTAGTAAGACCCCCCTCCCTAACACCCCACCTTGACTGTAGCTCTCTCTGACTTACCCAAGGCTAATTTCTCATCCTCTCTTAATTGAGTCATCTAATTAATTCCACATTCAAGCCCTCTTTCCCTGGCACGTTTTATAGTTTACATCTTCTTTAATTAAACCCACGATCCCAACAAAGACCGCAGGTTGTCGAGTGCCGCTCCACAGCCTGTTTGTTTTCATCATTAGCGCCTTGTCCGTGAGGGCCTACATGGTATGGTGTCTGTTAAATACCAAATGCCATTGCCCTGTACTGGAAATGTCTTCTATATCGATCACTGTGGTAGTGGAAGGATTCTTGCATTTCCTGAAATTTTAATACCGGGTTGTATTCATTAGGATAAACCGCTTGAAGAAATTTAAATCAGAAAATGTTTATGTTTGGACAAGTTAAGAAGATAGTTCCTTCTGCGTTTTGGTCAGTTTTTCATCAGTTCCAGTTGTAATGAACTTGGCCCAACTCAACTATGTCTTTATAGCTTCATCTACTCTGTGCTGGTGATAGTGACTGCGGGCCTCTATCTTTCGGGTGTCGAGGCGTACGTGTCTGTGATGGTGTTTGCGTTGGTTCTGGGATGGATGAACACACTGTACTTCACCAGAGGCCTGAAGCTCACCGGTACCTACAGCATCATGATACAGAAGGTACCGACTGCTTCGCTCTTCCATCCGCCACATTAAATTCAAAACCTACATAGACTATTCGGACACTAGGCGCCAGATGACATGTTCTCCTACGTCTTCGACCCTCAGATTCTCTTCAAAGATCTTTTCCGGTTTCTGCTGGTCTATGTGCTCTTCATGATTGGATACGCGTCAGGTACAGTGTCTTCAAATCAGCAGTGTGTTGACCTGGTAAAACACAATCTCATGTCTCCCATTTCTCCTCTGCAGCTCTCGTGTCCCTCCTGACGGTATGTCCCGGGCCGGGGGAAGTGTGTCCCGCGAGCGGTTGCCTCTCCTACCCCCAGTGCCGGGACACAAACACCTTCAGCAAATTCCTGCTGGACCTGTTCAAACTGACCATTGGAATGGGTGATCTGGACATGGCCAGCAATGCCCGATACCCAGTGGTCTTCCTCATCCTGCTGGTCACCTACATAATCCTCACCTTCGTGCTGCTGCTCAACATGTTGATCGCTCTGATGGGGGAGACGGTGGGCCAGGTGTCCAAAGAGAGCAAGAAGATCTGGAAGCTGCAGGTAAATGAGGACAGCTGATTGACAGCTGAGTTCTGCAGTGAGCACCAGGGTTGCATTTATTAGGGCACATTATAGAAAATGATTAACAACAACAAAACAAAAAGCAAACATTTCTTATTGGATAGAAAAGAGCAGAAAATCAGTTTTGGTGCCAAATGAACTCAAGCCTGTCATTCTAGGCTGATGGCCAAATACACAGTGCTTTGTCTGGGCAGGGTCACATGAAGGAGGCATATGCTATGAAAAACACTGTTATATGGCACTTGGTGTTATGTATTAACCACAGTGGGCTACAACAATCCTGGACATTGAGCGTTCATTCCCTGTGTGTCTGCGGAAGTCCTTCCGTGCCGGAGAGATGGTAACCGTGGGGAAGAACTGGGACGGCACCCCAGACCGCCGCTGGTGCTTCAGGTACGTACAGTATAGACATTTCTCTGGGACCAGATACATGGGTTTGAAGCCCTGTTTACATTTGATTCTAACGTCTGTTGTCCTCTTCCTGTCCACATTCTGATTGTGCTGACAACTGCTGACAGGTATAGACAATCAAAAGACACATTTTGAACTAAGCGTGATTAGATGTTCCTGACCCCCTCCCAAGGTAGTCAGTTGCACATCTTGTATGGAGATCCCCAAATAGCTCCTGACAACAAAAGCGTATACATTTGGCCAACTTAACAGTCCCACACTCTCCAAAGGTTCACAATGACATGTTGCCTACAATTCCTCCAGCAGTTACATCATTGTCTTTATCAGAAACAAAGTCTTGGCCTCCAAGTGTGCCTCCATGACTGCACCTCCTCGACTGCACCTCCTCGACTGCACCTCCTCGACTGTACCTCCCCGACTGTACCTTCCCGACTGTACCTCCTTGACTGTACCTCCTCGACTGCACCTCCTCGACTGTACCTCCTCGACTGTACCTCCTTGACTGTACCTCCTCGACTGTACCTCCTCGACTGAACCTCCTCGACTGTACCTCCTCGACTGCACCTCCTCGACTGTACCTCCTCAGCTGAACCTCCTCGACTTTACCTCCTCGGCTGAACCTCCTCGACTGTACCTCCCCGACTGCACCTCCTTGACTGTACCTCCTCGACTGTACCTCCAGCTGATGACTGGCTGGAAGCCCCGTGGGTAATGCAAATTGACAAGCATTGCCCGGGGAGCGGAGTGGCATCATCAGCAGTGATTTCCTGATCGCATCATCACGCTCCTCCCACTCCCATGAGTTAGTGTGCCCTCACACACGTTGACCCATGTGACCTCTTGGTTGTAAGAGCAGTGTGGAAAAAGCTGGCCAAAATCAGATATGTGACACGTTTTACTGTAAGGCAGAGGACTGTAGCAGTAATGGGAAAGGGAGGTCTTGGAACCCTTTTATTTAGAGCTCATGGCGACCATCCCACCACGGTTATTTCTGAACATTGAGGGTAGCCTATAAATGGTTGCCCAAGCGCAGCAATTCAAACACCTTTTCATTATGTGAATATTGAATTGCGATAAAGTGACTGGTTTTATAATACAGTGGGTGTCTCTGGACGTCAGCATCAGCTCAGCAGTGGAGAAAAGCAGCATCAGCTCGAGCAGCAGTGAGGTGACAGCTGAAGTAAAATAATACACCTCAGTGTAACAGGACAGTGACATCAGAGGATTTTGAAAGTACAACATTACAAAAATATAAAGGCTAATATAGAGACAACATAATACCATAAGCATCCATGAGTAGCGTTACCCTGACACGTTTTAAAGAATGGGAGAGATTTTCTGAATATTTATTTATATGACAGTAGCCTCATACAGCTTCGTCATAAGAGAAGTCTGTCCAGGTTGGAATATCTGCATACAGAGAAGAACGGAATCTGGTTATAACGCAGATTCGGTGGGAAGATAAAACACATTTTATCTCGTTAACAAATATTGACTTGACATGATCGGATAATTTTGATCCAATAACATCAGTCCCGTGTTAATGCAAGGTGTGAACATGGCTTGATTTGTAACAAGCTAGATTTTCTGTCGCAAAATGCAACCAGTTCTATGGTGATTCCAGGGTGGACGAGGTCAACTGGTGCCACTGGAATCAGAACCTAGCCATAATCAACGAAGACCCGGGCAAAAACGTAACTGAGGCTCTCCAAAGCTCTGGCAGCATGCGTCAAACTGTTCGTGGCATGCGGAGAGGTGAAGCTCTTTGCTGCATTCTCAGAAAAATTACCCTGTGGCAACTCTACAGTTGAAGAAGTCAAATACAAGAAGGGTATAAGAGCTGGCTGCTAATATTTTGCTTTGGTTCCCCCAATGTGCTGTAGATCGTTGGTCCACTGTGGTTCCCCGGGTCATGGAGCAGAATAAAGGGACTCAGCTACGGGACCATGTACTGGAGATGGAGTCGCTGACCTCCAGGCGCTGACTCTGTGCTATGGCTGGAGCACCCTACAGTTCAGAGGGCATTAAGCTCTGACAAGCGTCGAGACACAAAGTTTGCAGATTTGCACAAAACTCTGTTGCCTTGTACCAAGTATTAAGACAATCAAACATATTTTAAAAATATAGGAATCTTGCGTAGATTCAAAGCAGACTATAACTTTGTTTATCAAATGCTATTTGTTAGATTTGTTTGAAAAGGTAGTCCAAACTCTGATTTCTGACCAATATGTTTTAACTGAGGATGAACAAGAGGAAGTTACATCTGAATCTCATTAGATGGTAACAGACTGAATGTCGTTGTTTCATCTTTAAACATGCCTGTTTTTTCTTGAGACTTTGTAGATGGATGGGGTCTACTGGGAAACTGCTGATGAATGTTTACTGTATTGTATAGAGACTGGGTTGCAGTATACCGTGTAAGGCCGATATATATCACTCATATCCTGAATCCACCTCTCCTAAGATGAACTGATAGAATTTCAAATAACGTTTTGGGATGTATTGGTATGTATGTGTTTTTGTACTAAATAACACAAAACTAGAGCTAGAATCAAATGATGGCCCGTGGTTAATTTCCATCAGTCTAGTCCTGTTGAAGGTCATAGGTTTGTGTATTATTATGCTTGGATTAGATTGCTTTTTGGTGATGCATTCACATCACTCCAACCACCAGACGTTTCTTCAACACTGACTCTATGAAGCGATCAATTGAGCAGCGGAAGAAAAATTCAGGGAGGGTCGTCAGGCAAGATTGCTTTGGTCATAACTAAACACTGTGTGTGTTTTATTAAGTGTCGATATCTCTCAGCAACATGTATTTGGAAACAAATACTGATGATTTACTGAGAGGAAAATAATATATTCTCCTTAACAGCATTTATGTGCATGTGGATTTATAGAGGTTAGGTGTTCTACCAAAATGAAAATAGACTTGTTTTAAGACAAGAATATTGGAACATTTGCTACTGATTCAACATCGCCCAGGGAATGGTTTTGAATATGGAGGCTCTGCTATTGTAGTAAGGAATATGTTATGTAAATGTGAGATTTTTAATGAATACTGTTTTTCCATTCTGTTTTGTCTAGGCCTTTTGGGACATTATTGTATTAATATATTCCTATGTATTTCAATGTTTTTGTTTTATTTTATACAATTCTTTATACATTTTGCAAATAAGTTAAATCCTGGTTCTCTGTGCCTTTTTATGAATTTCACATTAGATATATGATTTCTGGCTGTTTTGAATCCATAATCTACAGCAATCATTAAGTTGGCCAGCAGATGGAATCAGAGGTCTTAATACTGTCAGTGGCCTCACATCACCACAGCACAAAGGTTGTGTTCATTAGGCACCAAACAGAAGAAAACTAACTGAAATGTATCACTTGAGAAATGTTTTGCTATGATAAGTCCAAATGAATATGACCCTGCCCAGCTAAGCTGACCTCTCCTATTTAAAAGGACATTCTCATCATTCAAAACTCTTCTGACCCTGAAAGCAGCTCTGCGCTTTCCCCCTTCAATCAATCACCCAGATCCTATGTCTGCCTCTTGTCTGGTTAAAATGTCTTGTGTCTCAGGAATATATTCGGCAAACGTGCTTTGGACTCTCCAGACATGACAGCTGGGCCCTGTAGTCAAAGACTTTCAGGGTGCTGATACATATGACCAGATCCCCGCTGTCAAAATGTTCCTATTCATTATCTAGAAGGGAAATCTGATCCTGGAGCAGCACTTCTCTTTCCCCCCTCCGTCCAGCCCCAGCCTCGCTGAAGGACACGGGGAATATCTTGGCGCAAGCTAATCCTCTTTGCCCTAACTTTAACTGGACCGCTAATCCTCCAGGTTTATCTGAGCGGTGTGAGCACCTAGCTAGCTCTGCCTGTCCTCTTCCCCTGTAGCCTCTTATTAACTAGGACAAGGCCGGGGGATGCTAGTGTCACCGTCAGCAACTCTATAGAACCGCACACTTGTGCAGGAACTGGAAGCCGTTAACCCGAGAGGTTCATGTGCTGTACTAACCATGTGTCACCGTGTTTCTGATGCAACGCCACAAGCGGCGGGCAACAGGGTGTCAGTCCCTGTGTTGAGCCCTCTCATTGGTCGACTGTGTCTAACGCGTCCTTTAACGTCTTTATAGGGACACTGTCGTTATGTAACTGAGCTGTAGCTTTGGCAGCACACAGTGTCCAGATATTACCGTGCAGCTAACCAGGCCATTAGAAGCAGAACCCCCATGATGATATTACTTCAGACTTGCCCGTTCCACTCATGTTGATTTCCTTAGCCAGTGCTGCTTTTATTGTATTTAGGTATGCCTACATTATGATACTGATAGGACACAACTAGGATCAGCTGACCTGCTCAGCCCATTGATAGGGTCAATTATTACTTTTAATTTATAAAAAATGTGTATACAATTGCCATATGTACAGTTTTTTTTAAAATACATTAAATGGAAGGTGTTAACCCTCGATTGGGCTTTGAAGGCATTGGGCTTTGAACCCTCGATTGGGCTTTTAAGACAACATATTCATAGATGGTGAACATCATGGGACCAGGTTGGGGCAAAGTATAGAGCACTTGATATTTATCACTCAAAACTGTTTAAAGATACGGTAGAGTCTGAAAAAAATATTGTGTCAGAGTCACAGGATTTATTTTATTTCAGGATCTCTCATTGACCCTTGTTCTTTTGCTATGGTTAATTAAACTGTCCATTGAAGTAATTCCCTAGAAAGCTTTTCACATACACCTGTGAAATGCCTCACTCTGATGGTACATTCTGAAGAATCTAGCTATTGGGAGAGTTTTTGGATCAGGCAACAGGGCTGTATTCATTCGGGCATATCATAGCAAAATGCTCTGGATCCGAAAAAAAGATGGAGTGTTTCTCATTGGTCAGGTTTCCGATGAGCATCAAAAGTAATTATTTTCTGTTTGGTGCCTAAAGAATAGGGCCCAGATATTATAGGGAGAAAGTCAAGGATCCAAGATGGTGAATTTATTTTCAGTTTCCATCATAGGCTGATAGTAGAAAGACGGCAAGGCTACGGCAACCCATAATATTTCTTGTGGAATTGCCAGGGACTCAGTGTGGCATGCAGGTGGATGAGTTCTGCTAATAAGAGAAGCATTTCTGCTCCATAGATCCCCTCTTTTCTGTGTGAGTGAACATGCATGAAATCAGTGTGAAGTGAGTCTCCCGGCTCCACATGCTCTGGTGGAGGCGGCTGCCTGAGCCTGCCTCATCAGCCTGGGAGCTTATCAGAGGGTTTAGGTGGGTGGAGAGGAATGGTGCTGGGGAGGATGGAAGAGAAAAACAACGACAGCTCAACTTTCAGGGTTGGAGGTGCCAGTGTCATTAAACATTTAACTAGAGTGCTAGTAGGTTGAGGCCAGGATTCAATCCAAAGCCTGTTATAGACCAGTGCACTGGACAGCCAATGATGCAACCTTTAAAGGGATAGTTTAAGCAAATTTTAATGGCCCTTACCTTGACTTGTATTTGTGTTTGAAAACAAACAACTATAAAATCCACAATAAACTGTATATCTTCCTTGAAATATCCCTTTAAAGACATTTCCTCTACATTTGCTGAAATCAGACTCATAGCAAAAAAAACAAATCGGTTCAACTTTAAATAATCATATAAATGACCTTTAAAAGTGTAAGGCGCTGCTGTATAACATCTTCTGAATTGAATCCCAGCCCGACTCTGTGATGCAGACCGTAGCTGTGTTTCCAGAGGCTAACACTCACCATTCAGCTAATGAAATGTATTTTATGAAGCCCTTTTAACAATAGCGGTCATTCAATCTTACAGGCTAAAAATTCAACACAAAAGACAGTAACTGAGGAAGAAACCTAAAGAGGAGCCAGGCTCCGAGTGTGATCTCCTCTTCTGGCTATGCCGGGAGGTGATCATAGGTGTACACAAATAGGCATACCATCCAGGCATGTATAGAGTATGCACAATGAAAACCAGAGGAAATACAATACATTTAATCAGGTCAAGCCATATGACAGCCAGAATGAATAAAACAAAGCATTTGTAGCTCTAAGTCTAGGAACATGAAACAAGAGTTAACACAAATTCATTTCAAATGGTCTACTGGAAGTTCCTATCTATTTGGAGAGAGTGCATGTGATGGAGGAGGAGAGTAGGAGAGGGGACAGTAAGGTCAATGGCTTTCAATTGACCTAGAACTAATCAGGGTCAATCCTTGTTTGGAGGAACCTGTGCCTCCCTCTCCCTCCCCCAGTGGGTACTGTATCTCGCCAGCTGCTACAGGACACCTCCTTCTGGCTAGCTGGCTACACTTGAGTGATTGTATAGAGAGCTTAATCTAAAGTTTGCTTTATCTCACCCTCTTAATCTAAACCCATCTTCAGAAGTTCCCAGGTCATTTGGTTCCCTCTCTGTTTAAATCCCCATCCAGGATTATTCTTTTTTCATCCTGTTACATCTAACTATATAAAACTCAGAGTTTTCTACACATTCAACCACTGGAGGGCTTTTCTCCTTACCTGGGGCTCCGAGGTGAAGGACACAAGAGTAGCGTTTGAACTGCGTGCATAACAGGAAGAGAAGCTGCGCAGTGTATTGAATTACAGAAATGACTGTCGCTTGGAAACAGCGTAACATGGTGTTTCTCGGCTGGAGTGACTAACAGGTCAGAAGGCTACAGAGGATTGCATAGGGCAGCATATGGTCCTACAGTACAGTGTGGAACCATGTTGGGGCTCCTGGTGTTTCAGCCTCACACTAATGGACTTACCTTGGTTATTGTAATCGGGTAGGACCTGACGGAAGAGTTCTTTACACAAGGGCTTTAGCAGGGAGATTGAGGGAAAGAGAGAGATTGCTGAGTTTGTGTTTAGTATAATCAATGGGGGAACTTGTATTATAAAATCATCACAAAGCTTCCTAAACACTCTGAGGGAAAACGACCACAGCCATGGACATAGAAGTCATCATCCGCTTTATTTACTTCATGTCAAACAATATTACAGAACATAGGAGAGAATAAATTAACCATCTACATCAAAATAAAGAAATTTCAGTCCTGAGATAGACAAAAAAGCAGGGAACAGTTATATTAGATGATTCACTATTATGGTACCTGGGCAGGAGGAGAGATTGTGTGGGGTTGAGGTTTCGGATGGGGGTTCGGAGGTTGGGGGTTCGGAGGGGGACGTACAGCGGCAGTCTCAGCAGATCGGATGTGGTAGTAGAGGTGGGGTGGGTTGATTAGGGGAGGTTGTAGCGGGTGGCTGGGATAGAGGGGGGTAAGCAATCACAGGAATGCTTTGCTGTAGGCACATTCAAAAGTTGAAAATCCCAAGGCTAAAGGATTTTGCAGCTTTTCATATTTTTTTGAAATCCAAGATTCATATATTTTATTATTTCCACCAAAAAAAAAGAAACTAAGATATTCCTTACACATTTTTCATCCTGAGGAGACAAAATCATTTCCAAACATAAATACAACACTGCAGGGAGGACAATAGGAGAGATGCTTTATAGATTTTCCATTTCCATATATATTATTTTCTCAAGGTTGCGGCACCCAAAGATTTTGGCAGCATTGGCGCTTTGCAGATCATTTTAGAATTTGTCCCGTTTGTCTACAGGGACATTCGGAGTGCCACACAAACAATAAATTGATCAATTTAGAACAAACAAAAGATCCCCAGACTTTTCATGTTTTACATGGGATCAAGCATTATTGCCACCCTATGAAACAGATGAGAGATTGGAGGGCCCTACTAGAATTCATGTCTGTCATAAAGTTGTAACATTGGGGAAGTACTCCTCAGTCACCTGACATTGTGCCCAGCTGCACTGATTGATCTTTGATGTGTGGTGCATGCTTGAAGACGTTAAGATCTCGTTATGATTTTGAAAAAAGTTCACACTAAAGTTAAAAGCCCTGTGCATTCAAACAGACGTCAATCTGTTGACAGTAGAAACCGTGCCTATCAGGGAGGAAATCAGCGGCGGAACCTAACGTGTGCAATCCCCTACGAGCTTCTTCAGGCAAATCATAATGATCAGCAGAAACCACTTAAATGAGACATCAGAGCCAAATGGAGAGGACTGTGTTGAGATGGAGATATCTGTGGAATAAGGGACCAGAGCAGTGTGCAGGAAGAGGGGGAGTGTCATCTGTGTGACCAGGGGGCAGTAGACAGAGACAGCCACGTCTCTACAGCGAACATAATTTCTTTAGGATGGGAGGGTCGAGCGTTTCACTGGTCTGATCCATACCCCAGTTCATCAGGACAGTACGACCAAAGGCGCGCAGTGCACATCAGCACATAGGGCACCATGGACTTAAAGCCAGGGGTGGGGCTGGGGGATTTACTGAGAGATCTTGACAGCCAGTCAACAAGAGTCCACCCCTCTTCACCCTTTCTCCCGCTGGCCTCCTCCTTCGTATCAAGGTGCCCTTGAGATGCCTGAGATATGGAGCTCTGGAGGAATGCGTCAACAGACATTCTGTGAGATAAACTTTTGTCTATAGCCAGTTGCCTCAGGATGATAGCACAAAAGATGTGAAGGGCATTCTATCTGGAGTGTAAGAGCAGGAGGCTGTTATACATCCACTGACCTCTGCCCTTCCAGGAACAAATGGCAAGTGATAAAACAAGAATTAATTGGGATAGCTCACTCTAGACTGTCCTTCAATGAGATAAAGACCTAGCCTGGGATTCATACTGTGCTGAACTAACATTACACAGCACCGCGCCAACATCACACTGTGCAGTGACAATCACACTAACATCACACTGCACTGCGCCTTTCATACTGCACTGTACCAATCACATTGCACTGTGCCAATTACCATGCACCGTCCCAATCACACTAACATCACACTGCACTGTGCCTTTCATACTGCACTGTGCCAATTACCCTGCAC